>NDGN011451023.1:0-26104 GCA_002564285.1 Tympanoctomys barrerae
GGCTTTTGTTTTAAGGGCTTCAGCCACATTAGATGACCACCGTGATGATTCAGCAATTCATACTGGGGCCAGAACCTATCACTGAGCCCTTTTTAAAAATTTTTTCTTTTGAACCTAGACCTCTCTACATTGCTACATCAGCCTGAGCTGGACTGGAACTTTCGATCCTCCTGCCTCAGCTTCCCAGAGAGCTGTAAAGACACGGCCAAGCCAATGCGCTGCCGTCACCTGTGGGCAGGAGCCCAAGGCCAGGCTGGCATCCTACCCCAGCTGCACCCAGGCCCACAGCCCCTCAGGGCTGTCGACCCCGTCACCCCACATAGGCTCGGGCGGTGTCCAGCGTGCAAGCGCACAGCAGGTTCCCAGGACTTGGTCACCAAGGCGCACGGCCCCCTCCATTCAGAGCAGCTTTCGTAGGCGGAGCAGACACCACAGGGCCCCTGAGCGGCGAGAGCTCGTCCACCGGGCCGCCTGCCCAGCGTGTGCCCTGGTCCAGAAGCGAAGGGAGCACCGAGCATCCAGAGGCTGTGCCGCCGCCCACTCGGGCCACCTCGGGGCACGTAGCCGACTCAGCAGCATCTGGGACACTCAGCATCCGCCTTCTTTTGTGTGTCTTCTAATTGACACAGAAAACTTGTGTGGACCTGTCCTGTCCAGTGGCATTTGGGTGGGAACGCGGTGGGGGCTAAATCCTGCTACCTAACCGGCTGGCACAAATACCCGACACCCAAAATGAAGGAAGGAAAGGTTTATTTAGCTCAGCCAGTGGGGGTTTCAGTCCACACTCGGCTGGCTCCAAGGCAGAGTGGCACATGGCAGAGGGCAGCTGTCAGTGGCAAAGAGCAGAGAGGGAAGGGAGGGGCAGCGGCCACCGCGGCTACAGAGCGCGAGGCTCCCTTATTTTGTGCTCAGGCCGTCTGCCCCAGGCCGCCTGTGGCACTCACCCACACCCATAATCCCAGTGGATTATGAGTCAATCACACAGTCTAGAAGTCTGCCACAGAACTGCATGAGGCTTTAGGGGACAAACACAATCACAACACTGACACCTGTAAAGACTCACACACTCGGGGCGGGAGACGGCTCAGTAGAGTAAGCGCTTGCCTGGCAAGCGCAAGGGGCTGAGTTCAGTCCCAGGTTCCACCACAAGAAAAAAAGATCAAGAGAAAGACTATGCACTCATCACCTTTGGTGGCAAACACAGTGGTGTCCCCAAGGTGGAGTGGCTGGGTGGTGAGGGCCTGCCTGGCAGCCTGGCACTTGCGAGTCCGACCCCGGCTCATCTCCAGGACTTGCTGCAGCCAGAAAAGGACAAGAACAAGCAACTGGCTGCCGCGGCAATTTTCAGATGCTCAGTGTGTTGCTCTTAATGATGAGGGTGTACAAAGATCTCCTGACCTGCTTCTTCCATTTAACTGAACCCCACCGCCTTTGACACCCCCGCTATGACCCACGCACCCCTCACTGTACAGATAGCATTCGCCTTTGGCCTCCCTGCCTGCCATTCTGCCTGCCCACCTGCCCTCGTCACGAAGGCTAGGACTCTGCCTCGTGGCGCTCAGCGGCCTGCACCCCATTTTCTTACCTGCTTGGCTGCTTGCTCATCTCGGCCGTGGACCCCAGAGCTGCCGGCGGGGGCCTAGGCATACCAGGCATTCGTGTCCCTGGGAGGTGGACCCAGGGGCGGTGGGTGAGGCTGTTTAACTTCAGGAGCAGCCACCACTCTGCTTCCTGAGGGACTTAATCCCTTTTGATGACTTCCAGGTAGTTACTTGGGTTCAGTGTGGCGCCCCCACTGTCTATTTCCAGGTCATCTCTGCCCCCTTTGCAGAGGCCCTGGCCCATGGCGCTCGGGATCCGAGCCGCCGGCTGATTTTGGCCTCTGTGGATGCCGGGTCCTGGACATGCCGCACGCAACCCTCCCCCGCGTCCGTGTCTGGCGCCTTCCACACAGTCAGAGTCAGGTTGAGATTCCCACACGTGGCGTGCTGAGCTCGACGCTCTGCTTCTGCTCTCGCTCTCGTTTATGGGTGCTGGTGAGGCCAGCAAGGCTGAGTCACAGCCGCCAAAGCCGACTAAATCACACGCTCTCTGCGCGTGCTGCCCCCGGCAGGTGCATGCTCTGGGCATTTCTCTTCCACTGTTCTGCCTTGGGCTCAGGTGACAGCCACGCCAGGACACACAGTCCCTCTCCTGGCGTCTGTGTGTGCAGCCCCTTGACTGGGAAGTCTCGCAGAGGAGTTGCTGGAAAATAGCTTTCTGAGAAATGGAGCCTGGCTCTCTTCACGCCTGCTGTGACAACTACGAGCCCTGTGAGGAGAAGCACAGGGCAGGCAGGCTGGAATGGCCCACCGGCAGGGTGAATGCTGGGCCCAGGCCCTGCCATGTGCTCCTGGGACGCGGGGACACCTGGACACTCAGGAGGGCACAGGTGTCTTGGGGGCGTGGAGACGTCCTGGGGGCCATGGTGGCAGGGGTCTGGGGGTGCACCTCCGGGCCAGGATGCACCACTGCCCGGCTCTGCAGGGGGACATGTGACAGTCAGCTCCCATCCAGGCTGAGGGCACCCAGTACCCAAAGCGAGTCCTGTGTCCCATGGGCTCTGGGTGACAGTGGGATGTCTGTGTGCCGTCGGTCACGACAGTGGGTGCGGTGGTGGAGAAGGCTGATATGGGGGAGCCGTTGGGAATGCGGGACAGCTCTGTACTTCAGAGCCACAAGGTACTCTGAAAAATAAAGGGTGTTTTTGTTTGGTTGGGGTTTGGGTGGGCCCAGGGATTGAGCGCAGAGCCTTGCGCTTCTCACACAAGCCCTCACTCCACCAAGCTATCTCTCCAGCCCAATAAAGTCTTTTTCATCTCTTTCGGTTGCCTATTTTTGTTTGTTTTGGTCCAGGGACTGAACTCGTAACTTCCCTGGTGGTCCAGTGGTTAGGATCTGGAGCTCTCGAACTCATGAGCTCATCACACTTGCTGGGTAGGTGCTGTGCCACGGAGCTGTGTCCCCAGCCCTAAAAGTGTCTTGTATAAAGTGTCTCTTTATGGTGACGTCACCCCAGCAGGGCTGACCTAAGGGACAGGTCTCTGTCCTGGCCAGAGGCCCACCCCAGGTGGCATGGCCGTGACTCAGCTCATAGCCTGTCAGGTGAGGTGGCTGGCCTGGGAGCAGCCCCCACAGGGTGGCCCCTGAGTGGTGGGTTGGGGTCCCGCCTCAGCATGCCAACAGCTCTCCTGAAAAGAGCATGTGAACTGCAAGCAAAAAACCCAAAACAAAGCGGATTCTTGTTTTTGGAATCATAAAACAGAATAGAAACCAACTCGTTATTCCCAGAGCCAGAACAACTTCCCTGTCCTGCCCAGCCATGCCAGGAGCAGGGCGCTGGGCACTCCTGCAGGTAACAGCCTACCACAGGGCTCCCTTCTGTCCCCCAAAGAGGCAGAGGATGTGCTCTTGCTCTGGTGGCCCCAGGCAACCCCATCGTGAGCTGGGCCAGCCTCCGGCCTGTGTCCTCCTGTGGCTTGAGAGGCAAAGGCCCGGCTGTTTTCTCTTGGGAAGCTACATCCAGGCAGGGTGTGGCAGGAAAGTAGGGCTTTTTAAACTAGCCCCTGCCCTGCTGGTGTGGAGCTGGTGGAGGGGCTGCATCCTCCGATCAGGCCGTCCTCACCCCATGCCACTCCGGAGGCCCCCAGCTCTCCTGTACACTAGTGGAGGCCTGGTGGGTGGCTGATGTGGTGCCCGAGGCTATCTGAGCCTGCTCCCCAGGACTCTGTGCCCAGGCCTCTGTGGGCAGTGTCCACAAGCCGCCTGCCTGAGACATAGCCCCTGCCTTCCCCTGGGGCCACACGTGCCTGCTGGCCACAGCCGGAGCCAGGGCTTCCGGCCATTGTCTGGAGAAGCCTGGGTCAGGAAGCTGCTGTCCCCAGTGGGGCCTGAGTATGGGGGAGGGAGGCTGGAGACAGAGTCTAGTGGGGTTGCGTGTGACACTGACACTACCGCCAGGGTGATCAGTCCAGCTGCACAGTGACCACATGGCCTGGAAGGGGCCTGCATCCCACCTTGCCTGTGAAAGGCCTGGACCCCCCTCCCAGGGCCACCCTTGGGGAAGGTGGGAGAGGGCAGAGCTGGACATGGGATGATGGAGGAAGCAGGGGACATGGGTGGGGGCGACCAGGTCTCTCCCAGAGCAGGGACAGGAAGTGGACAAAGTGAGGCCAGCACCGGCCATGCGGGACCCAGGGTGGCCTACACTCTGTCTGCATCTGCCTGTGCTGCTCCAAGCTCTGGTCTCTCCTGGCACCATGGGGATGTGGTGGCCTTCATGTGTGCTGAGCTTACTAAGAGGGGCCAGGCACCTCCATCCCGACAGTGAGGAGGGGGAGGCCCAAAGACGGGGAGCCCCAGGCCCAAGGGAGCTCAGCACTGGCGTGCCCCAGCGCCCATCCCGAGCTGTGGGAGGAGCCTCCCCTCTCCTGGTGCCTCCGCCCGGCCGGCTGCAGACCTGGCTGTGGTTGGTTCTGGGCACTGAGGCAGAACACTAAGACATTCCAGTGGGCAGCCGGGGACGCCCTGGGTCATGTCCTGGGGTTCCCAGTCAGCCAGCAGCCAGGACAGACCTCCACGGAAACCCGGCTCCATTGGTGTCTGCAGAGGGCCAGCCCAGAGCCCAGCACGGTGCACAGCACAGGGCTTCTAGCCCTGCAGGGGTGTCAAGGAGGAGGCGCCAAACCACCGAGGGCCCCGCTGTCCCTGCTTCTTGCTGCAGGAGGACAGACCTGCTCTGGAATGGATGCTGCCTGTCCGGGTGGCGCAGGGCCAGCTGCTCCGCAGCCCCAGCACAGGCTGCATGGCCTCCAGACTGCCCATGGGCCCCATCCCCCAGAAAGGCCCCCCATAGCGGCTCCCACTTGCTCCCCGCCCCACTCTCCAGCACATGGTGTCCTAGCAGGATGGGGACAGCTCTGTTCTGTTCTCACCAGGCCCCAAGTTCCCTGGGTGAGCCAGGGACTACATGATCAAAAATAATGGTTTGGGGCCAGGGGTACAGCTCAGTAGCACATACCTGCCTGGCAAGCACAAGGTCATGAGTTCAATTCTTGGTACAAAACAAAACAAAATAAAAAAAACCCCAATGGTTTAGGAGGGTGCTTTGGGAAATGCAGATTCCCACAGGAGCCCCGGTCCACCCACCCAGATACACACCTCAAGGAGGTGACACTTGCGTCCCCGGAGACCCTCGCAATGCATGTTCACCATGGCCAAGAGAAAGCCTCCCAGATGCCTGAACATCAGGAGGAGGATAAAGCTCCCCTGTGCAGCGCACACAAGGGACAATCCCCGATCCACGCTCCAGCCTTGGGGCCTAGAGCGCAAGGCACCAAACAGAGAAGGCGCGGCAGACTGCTGTTGCCCTGAGAGCTCTGAGCCAGCGAAATCAGAGGCAGACGCAGGGCACAGTGAGGGCGACACGGGCCGCAGGCTGCGGATGTTCTAGAATCCATGGTGGCGAGGTCATGTGGCTCTGTGTCCGTCCCCAAACCCGCTGGCCACATCTCAGGCAATCTGTCACAGGAAGTGAGGACGCTGTCCTGGCCTTCGGCGCCCTGGTCCCACCCCTCGCAGACACTGAGGCAGAAGCACCTCGGAGGTCTGAGCCCGCCCAGACTGTGCAGCTCCATGCACACAGGGGCCCCTGGCTCTGCAGCTTCCTGGTTAGGGGTGGCCCCCTCTCCCACCAGCCAGGGCCATCGTCCAGGGACAGCATGGGACAGCGGCTCAGGCTCCCGGGCCACAGAACACCTGCCCTGGCTGCCCTGGCTGGGGTGGGGTTGGGCCTCTCTTTATTCTCAATACACCAGAGAATCTGCACCTCCACCTGGGCACTCAAGAGATGACCATGGGGTGCTGTTCCTGTTACCCTGACACCCCCAGGGCCCCTCGCCAACCTCAGTTTCCCCTTTGGGACAAACAGGTCAATGGTCCCTAAGACCCGGGAGCCCCACCCCCAGGAGCTGGGACTCAGCCTGCCCCTCCAGGAAGAGGCCTCAGACCACATTCCTGCCCCTCTCCAGCAGCTCCCGGCAGGAGTGGCTGGGCTTCCTGCAGACCCCAGCCCTTGACGTAGTCCCTTCCCCTCAGCAGGGGCCCCATTGTTCTCAGCTGACCCCCCCATCTGCCCCCCTCTCCCCCTGCACACGCACTTCCTGCTTCCTGCCTGAGAGGAAACAGAGATTTCTGGCCCTGCCAGGCAGATGCCTGTTTTCCCATCCTCTCTTTACATGTTCGAGGGTATTTTAGAAAAATAAGAGGAACAGGCCAGTAGGGTTGGGGTACAGGAGCCAGGGCACCCATGGGCTCCGAGCTTGGGGCTGCCACGGGCTGGGGTGCCAGGCCTCCCATGAGCCTCCATGCCCTGATGCCATCTGTGGGGAAACTGAGGCAGAGGAGCCTCCAGAGCCCCTAGGTCCCTGGGCCCCTAGAGCCCACGGTGGTCCCGTGGAGGGGCGGTATGCAAAGCGCAGGGGACTCCAGTCCTCCGGCCCCCACCCCCCACCCCACCTGACTTGGGCAGTGGGCCTTTGGCCTTGGCTTCCTCCTCTGGGCCAGCTCTGCTCTTGGAGGCCCCGTCACTCTCTCCCCTGCTGGGCAGAGCGGGGGGGGGGCTGCTGCGGGCCCAAGTGGGGGTGTCTGCTGACCCAGCACCCACCTCCATCAACCTGCCTGTGCCCCAACTCTCAGGGACTTCCCTTTCCTCCCTGAGATAAAGTGTCTTTCCCTCCGTGCTAACTGCCATCCACCAGGGGGCTGACCGGGGCTTCCGTCCAGGGCGCCACAGACAGGGAGCCCGGGTCTAGCGCACCCCACTTCCTCAGCCTCCACAGGAAGCTCAGCCAGCTGGGAGGAGCCTGGCTCCTGGAGGAGCCCAAGATGGGGAGCAGAAGGGGGGCTGGGGAGCGGAAGGGGCCGAGGACCGAGGGTGGCACCAGCCCTGCAGAGTCCTGTGGGGCCAGTGCACTGTGCCCAACCTCAGGTGTCACTCCATGAGCAGGTCCTTCCAAGGGAGGGATTCTGTGGGCTAGCTCCCCACAGGACAGGCACATCAGCCCAGGGGTGCCACCAACCCTCCTGGAAGGCAGTGCTGCTGTCTGTGGGTGTCGGAGCCCCGAGAGCTGCCGGGTACTTGCTGGCTCCCTAAGACTCCTGGGGCCGCCCAGGTGTGTTTCCCCAGACACTGGAAGCTTGTGTGGCCCCTCATGTGTCCCTCGTGACAGGGCAGGGTCTGCACACATGGGCCCCAGGACAGGGCAGCACAGTGGGTCTGGGTGTCCCAAGACAAGGTGCCCACTCTGCGGGCACCCATGGTGACATCTCCAGCTGCGGCCTACCCACAGGGTGGGCAGCTGGGCCTCGCTGTAGGCTCAGAGGGTCCTGAGGTGTGCGCAGAGGCCAGGGCGGGGGTCATTGTCTGCTGTCCCCTTTGGGGTGCTCTGTGAGGTCTGAGTGTGGTGGCAGAGGCATTAAGGTGGGAAGTGGGGCAGCTGGCAGGGTGAGGCCTGGGGCCCACCACGGCTGGATGATAGGTAGATGCCTCCTGGGCCAAGCCTGAGCGCCAAAGGGACAGGCAGTAGAGCGTGGCCATTGCTGGGAGGTGGCCCCAGGAGGGGCGTCTGGGGCGCAGGTGTCCTTGGTGCTCAGGATCCCTGTCTTCATGTCCTGGACCTCCACTGACCACTGCCAGCCCTGGACAGGAGGTCTTGTCCGCATGTGGGCAGCGCAGTCGCCTCCACAGGGGCACTGTGTGCCCAGGGCTTCCAAAACCTTCTGGGCAGTTGGAGGTCCCTGTGGGCTCTGTTTCTGCCCACAGGCCCCTCACTCCCTTGGGCACAGGCCTGGCCCAGGTGAACACCAGCCTCGCCCCCTCTGGCCTCCTTGGGGATGGGCCACAGGGCAGGTCGGCCACTTCTGGCTGAAGCAGGCTGGCGGTGGCTGACAGAGCTATCCTGTCCCCAAGGCTGGCCAGCTTGGGGATAAACAGGAAGCCCCTTCTCCTCATGCTGTGCCGCACTTTCCTCCCTGCAGCCCGGCTCTCCTGCCCAGCCTCGGCCTCAGGTCTCGTCCACACTCTCTGCAAGGGCAGGAGCCCTACAGTGAGGGGTCTGAGGAGGGTCTCTGATGCTCAGGCTGACCCCGCCACTCCTCTACCTTTGTCCCGTGACTATCGACCTTGGAACAGGAGCAGGTAGGCTGGAAGCAACGGTGACCATCCAGTCCCAAGGGAGGGTGTACAGGGAGACGGGCCAGGTAGGGACGACCTGTAGCCACCTGACCGCCACCGGCTCTGCCAGCGCACCGACATTTGGCTCAGAGCTCCTGGGGCCCATGAGGAGCAGAACCACTAGGTCCCAGGGTGGGCTGGAGTGAGCGTGGGGTACCCTGCCACAGTGGGGCATGCAGGCCTGGGCAGGAGGCACTCGACTTCTCCGAAGGGTTCAGTGTATTGTGTCCAGGACAGTGAGAAGCTGCAGCCTCCAGGGCATGCACCTCTGGGTGGGGGATCCCACCTGTGCCCACGGAGTCTTCTCAGGGGCTGGCACAGAGCAGGCCCCACCCACGCAGCACCCCCAGTCTCCCTGCCTCCCCCTGCCCAGCCTGCCCCATGTCAGCCAGGGCAAGCAGCACAGGGCAAGCCTGGCACTCTGGGTCTGAGCCAAGGGGGCACAGAAGGCTGGGCACAGACGGTGCACAGGTCCACCCCCAACACACAAGAAGCACCTCTGGGCTTTGAGTGCAAGAGCGGGTGGCCTCCCACCCATGTGGTCTTGGTCTCTTGCTCCTGCTGCTCCCTGCCACCCTGCCAGAGCCAGGCCTACAGCCAGCCACCAAGGCCAGAGGCACAGGAGGGGCTGGGGTTCCTGAGAAGAGACGGGCAGCAGCTGTGCCTACTGCTCAGCGCTCAGGCCCTCAGCGTCCTCTTGTGTACAGCAGGATCAGGAGCTGGGCGAGGCAGCGCATGCCTGTAATCCTAGCCCTAGCAGGCTGAGGTGGGAGGACTGCCGAGTTCCAGGCCAGCCTGGGCTACATAGTGAGTTCCAGGCAGGCCTGGACTACACAGAAAAATTCTGTCTCATAATTTTTTTTTATCTTTTTTTTTCTTAAATGTTTCCTTTATTTATTTTTTTCTTTTTTATGGTCAGCTGTCCACTCTGTGGGCGGGGCTGGCGTGGCATGTGGTGCTGGGGATCGAACCAAGGTCCCTGCATGCTTGCCTAAGCAGGCGCTTTAGACCACTGAGCTATCTCACCAGCCCAATTTCTTTTTTTTTTTTTTAAGGGCTAGGATGCAGCCACCCCAGTACTGGCTAACTCTTCCATCCAGAGCCAAGACAGCAACCCAAGTGTGGGGGCTGGGGCAGACATGACCCGCTGGCATGGGGAAGAGGACCCCATCAGCACAGAGTGCACCCGTGCAGGAAACCCTCTGGCAGGCAGACAGGCAGACAGGCAGAGCCCCTGGCCCCCAGGGGCAGGACCTTAAGTGGGAGCTACATGTGGAGACGGGGCAACGCCACCACCTCTGCCCTGCTGCGCCCACCCAGACCCTGCGGCTGAGAGCCAGGAGCCCCTCCTGCCCTCACAACCCTGCAGCTGGCCCTCTCCTGGCCCCGTGGGACAGATGGGACTGAGCCCAGGTGGAGCCATCACCCTCAGAAGTGGCAAGGGCTGGCTAGGCCTGGGCCCCCTCTGGCTGAAGCCAGGTACCTGCAATAGCCCCTTCCTTTGGCCAGGGGACCTTCCAAGCTGCTCTTGGCCCAAGTTGTCCAGCAGGGCACAGCCGGGTGTGGGAGGCTCAGGAACACAGAATTGGGAGTCCCTACCTGAGCAGGCAAGGGTGACCCCAAGGCAGGGCTTACACCCCAAGATCAGCCAGGACTGGCAGGCCCCAAGTGGTCAGGGTATGTCCTTGGCACACGCCCTCCCTGCACCACACTGCAGCATCCATACCCCAGACCTGGGGACAGGGACCACTGGGAACTTGAGGTGCGCCCTCCCTGTTGGCCACGTTGAGATGTTTGCGTTGCACCCCTACCCCCACCTGCTGGGCGCTCAGGGTAAGGAGGGGCTGAGCACTTTCTGCCCCCCAGTCCTGGGTGTTTCCTGGGAGCTGCAGGTGTCCAGGGCCAGGGTGCTCACACCCCCAGGGAGCTTTTTCAGGGTGTCCGCCCTCCTACACACCCCTTTCCTCTGGGTCCTGCTACCCACCTTCCTCCCCAAGGCCCTAGAGTGTCACATACATCTGGGGGACCGGGGGTCCTTGGGGAAATCCAAGCTCCAGGGGCCCAAAGATGCAGAAGGATCCTGCTATTGGCCACACATGTGGACATGCAGCCATGGGGACACCCTGAGCTGAGTCCTCTGTCCCCAGGGATACCAGCAGGCTGAAGTTGAGCCCCAGCTTGTCTCCGATGGCTTCAGGCCCAGACCTTGCAGTCTCAGGGGACAGCTCCCCTCCCCTGCAGCCCAGCCAGCCCCTCAACACTCAGGGCCCCGGCCCCCACCGCCCCTCAGCCTCCTGTTTGTTCGCTGACAGATCCCCGTTATCAGCAGAGAACACACACAGGAAGTCCGGCTGGGAAGGGCCCATCCCAATCCCGATTTACACCAGCTGGAGCATAAAAAGCCACCCTTCCTTGCCTGGGAGGTGCCTCTGTGCCCTGGCTGCTGCCCCACAGGCCAGATGGAGGTGGCAAGGGACAGAGCAGGAGGGCCAGCCTCAGGAGGTGCCCCAGGGTGGCCAGGGGGCCCAACGCTCCTGCAAGAGGAAGGATCTGTGCCTGGTCCAAGGTGGTGGTGGAGGTGGTCCGGACCAAGCCCATGCGGTATCAGGTATGCAGAGCACCCTTGCAGGGGCGGGGAGCAGTGTTTCCGGGACTCCCCAGGAACAGCTGGACATCTGTTGGTGGGGCTCGAGCCTGTCTGGCTCTGGATCGGGCTGTCCTTCAGGCTAACTCCTGTTCTCGAGGAGGGGACTGTAGGCCCTTAACCTGGCCTAGACCCAGCTCTCAGCCTAGCTGCCCACCTCCTGGCCCCCTCTGCTACCCAGAGGAGCCCCGGGTGCCAGTGGCAAAGCTCAGCCTCAGGGGCTAACCTGATCCTCACCTCCTCCTCTGTGGCGACCTGGTGCGCTCAGGGCTGGGTCTTCTCTCCTTGCTCCTGGTGTGGACAAGGACTCCCGGGGACCAGAGGGTGTTGGTGGAGGACTGGCCCCATCTCTAGCCCAGATGGGTCCAGAAGAGTCCCCAGCCTTCTGGGCTGGCTCAGGGACAGCTCTGTAAGGGCCATACCTGGCCCCTGGGGAGGCCTCCTGTCACCCAGGTCCTGTGTGGTAAGCCCTTTGCCTAGCCTTTCTCCTCTCCCCAGGCCGGATGGGCCACTCTTTAGGTGGGAGGGCAGGTATGGCCACACTCAGGTCCAGAGAGCACCAATGTGGGCAGCCACCCCATCATCCCCTGGCAGGCAGGAGAGGTGAAGTGCAGGTCACAGGCCACTGGAGGGCAGCTCCAGAGACAAGGGCAGGGGTGCAGTGGGCACAGCGCTCTCCCACTTAGGGCCTGGAGCCCCATTCCGCCCTTCCCTGCCCAGGACTGGCTGAGAGCTGCCCTGCTGGGATCTAGGAGTTCCAGATACCTAGGAGCCCCATCCCGGCAGTGAGCCCTGCCATCCTCAGGGCCATCCCCCGGGGGCCTTCAGGGCCCCTGGGTCCAGGGCAGTGGTCGCTGAGAGAAGGAGGGCTCCCTGGGCAGTAGACCCTCCCTTCCTTTGGCTGATGCAGTCTGGAGACCCCACACCAAGCTCAGAGCCCATCATTCCCCTCTCACTGGCAGGCCCTGCCCACCCACCCCAGGCTATGGTGGGACTCAAGCCTCTCCTCTCGGTCCTGCATTCCCAGAGGGGAGCTGGAGTCCACTTGGCCAGGGCGCTCTGTGGTTGCCAGTGCAAGAGGCCAGCTCATCCGGGGGCAGCCGGGCAGCAGGCGCACTAGGGGCCCTGCAGCTGCATCAATCCTGGACCCCAGCCCCTCCCAGGCCCAAACTCCAGGGTGGCCAGGGGTCTGCCTGGCTCTGATCCGCGCCCCGGCTCTGATCCTCAGCCCACAGGGCCTGCGAACCATGTGTGGGGGTCCCGGGGATGACCGTTGCCCAGTACCAGGTGAGTCCAGCAGCCAGAGCACGGTGACCTGTTTCCGCACGCGCGCCTGGGACCAGCTGGTGCGTTTGAAGCGTGGCCAGGGAGTGTGGCCAGCGCTCACACACAGTGAGAACCCGCTGCATGGGCTGTGACATTGCCGAGCTCCTGTGTGCCTCGCTTGGTCCAGGTCATAAAAAGGAGGCCGGGAGAAGAGAGGCAACAGCCCAGAGCCCCTGGCAGTGACCAACGGCAAGGGCCTGTCCTTGGGAGGTCCACTCAGGGCAGTCCCGGCTACTCCCTGTGAGGAGGGTCCCTACCTTGCGGACCACGGTGAGGAGAGGTCACATCTGGTGCTTCCTGGGACCCTGCTTAGTGCCACAGGGCTCCAGGGCCCCTGTGAGGCTGTCTTACTGCCTGGTTACGTGACTGCAAAGCTGGCCGCCTCTGCTGGCCTCAGTTTCCCCATCTGCGCAATGGGGTGGGGCGGACCCGCGAGCCCACGGGGTGGGGGCGGGGCTGCGGCGCGGCCACTGGCGAGGCGTGGCTGGGGGCGGGGCCGGGGCGGGGCGGGCTCGGGGCCCCACTGCGCGGCGGCAGCGCGTGCGCGCCCGGATCGCACGGTGAGTGCGGAGGCAGTGGGGGCGCGGGCTGGGGGCTCGGGGCGCTAGCGCGTGGCCGGGGAGGCCGGGGAGGCCGGGGAGGCCAGGGGCACGGAGCTGGGGGCAGCCGCCCGCTCGACGCCGAGCGACCGCGGGAACCCAGAGGTGAGCGCGGGGACCCCTTGCCCATCCCGGCCGCCCCGGAATGGGCCCGGCGGCCCCGCGCACTGGCGCCCCCTGCTGGGCCCCGCGACCCCCTCGCCCGACACGGAGCCTAGGGCGTTCTGGGGGGCGGGCACTGCGTCCATCCCACGCGGGCCGCGGCGGCGGGGCGGCAAGGGCGAGAACGCCCTACGAGTCGTCTGCTCGTGCGCCCGCCACCTCCGCGCCCGCCGGCTCCGACGCCCAGACGCCCCAACCGGGATCGGCCGCAGTAGTGGGCCTCCCTCTTCACCCAGCTCCCCGGCAGGCCGCGGGGCCGGCAGGTGGGAGGCAAGGTGGCAGCCAGGGCCAGTGACACCGGAGGGGCCACGCTTGCTTATCAACCTGCCGGCGACACCAGGGCACCCACAGCTGCGAGGCTTCCTCTGGCCTTGGGCAAAGCATGACTTTCAAAAATCGAGTCTCCTAACATAGTTCCCTTTCCAGTCTGCGCCCCGCACTCTTGGGAGGTGCTAGGGGCAGTGGGCCGTGGCATCTGGAGACAAAGACTCCAGGCTGAGCCCCTGTCCCTCTGGGCACCCACTGGCCCACCTCCTTTCTGGTTCCAAGTTCTGGCAGGACACACCCCTGCCCAGAAACCTCTGTGCCCATCACCCTAGACACCTCAGCTCAGCAGCCCCTGCCTCTGGAGTATGCAGGGGACCCCCACATATACTGCCTTCCCACTGGGGACTGAAAGGCTGTGGAAGCAGGCGCAGGCTTTCCTGGGGGCCCGGCCAGCAGTCAAAGCTCACTAAGCGCCCAGGACGTGGGCATCAATGGGCCCGCCTGGCAGAGCTGCAGGGGCGCTTCGGAGACTAGCAGCAGCTAAGCGAACTAAGTCTCAAGAAGGGGATTGTCTTACCCCCTTGCCTCGGGGGCTCTAGCTCACGGGCCATTCTGGGCTGGAGATGGGGTATGTTGGAGGGCGGCTTCCTTGCCCAGGTCGTCCATAGGTAGGCTCCCGCTGGCCTCAGAAGCCTCTCACCCACTAACCACACCTGCCCATCCCACAGTGCTCTTGGGCACTGGCACAGCATTAAATAGACAAGACACCTAAACCTAGGAGGGCCACGATGGGGTGGCGAGACCCATCTGGGCTGCATCCAAGACTGCCATATCCCAGTTTGAAGCCTGAGGCTGGGGCAAGATGGCCCTGCCCTCTTGTGACACTGAGGGCCCAAAATCCAGCCCCGCTTGCCCTCAGGATGCTGCAGGTAGAGCCCAGTGGGGCTAGGTGTCCCTGCTCCCACCCCTCAAGGCCTCTGGCAAGCAGTGAGCAGGCAGTGAGAAGCCAGGGTTCTGGCCAGAGGGACCTGCAGGGGACTAAAGGGTGTGTGCTGTGCTCCAGGCCACCCAGGGGAGAAGGCCCCCCTCCGGGAGACGCAGGCATGTGGGGCTCCCGGGAGCTGCTGCTGTTGTGGTTCCTAGTGTTGGCAGCGGGTGGCACCGGGCATGTCTACCGGCCCAGGTGAGCCAGGGCAGCCCCAGTCCAGACGGGGATCCCATGGGCTCCTCCCGAAGTCCCTTCCCAGTGTCCCTGTTCCAGGCTGGGAGGGTCCTTGCTCTGCTCCTCTGAGCCCACCCTGCCCCCAGCCGCAGGGTATGTGCTGTGGCAGGGACCGTGCCAGGCCCCATCTCTGAGTCCTTCGCACAGCGTGTGTACCAGCCCTTCCTCACCACCTGCGATGGGCACCGGGCCTGCAGCACCTACCGGTGAGTGCCCCAGGCCCAGGCCAGGCCCGCCCCCCTGCACACTGGTTGCAGCCATGTGTGGGGACCCCTTTCTGGGCCCCCAAACCCTGGGTCTCCAGGGTGGGCAGCCTGTTAGGTCATCACCCCAGTGTTAGCTGTGGGAGGACGGGGGCCCTCCGGGCACCCTGTATTTAGCAGGCTGCCCACCCTGCCTGGGCCTCTCATTTCAGAGATGCTCACTCCCCCAAACCCACCTCAGTCATGGGGTCCCATCCTGGGCTGCAGAGGGCACCCCTCTCCCCAGGGCCCCCGGGGGCCTTTTTCCTGAACACAGGGAGCTCCGCCTCCTCTCTGCGCAGAAACATCTGGGGAAGCTTACGAGGGGTAGGAGGGGGGAGCAGGAGCCCAGCTTCGCCAGGCCGAATGGTGTGAGTCGGGGCACCCCGGCTACTTGAGAGGCTAGACTGCAAGGTCCAGGCCATGTGGAGCAAATTTGTAAGACCCTGTCTCTAAATTTTAAAAAGTGTGAGTTTGAGACCAGCCTGGGCTGCAAAGTAAGCTCAAGGCCCGAACTGCACAGTGAGACATTCTCATAAAGACAAAAATAAATAAAAAGTTGAGATTGGGGCTGTGGCCCAGTGATAGAGCATTTGCCAAGCCTGTTTAGGGCCAGATTCGGTCTTCAGCTCTGTAAATATTTATTTATGTATTTGGTACAGAGTCTCACTGTGCAGCTCAGACTCATAGTGGTCCTCCTGTTTTCAGCCTCCCCAGCGCTGGGATTACAGCTCTGCGCCACCACGCCTGGTCTTAGTGGCAGGCTCACTGCACCCAGGGGCAGGGCCAGTGGTCAAACCCCGGGTCCCTGTGCTTGCCAGCGCAGGCCCTTAGTCTGCTGAGCTATCTCACCCACCCAGATACTTTCTTGCACACAAGGAGTTTTTTGTGTTTTCAGTACTGGGGACCGAACGCAGGTCCTTGCACTTGCCAGGCAGGCACTTATGCCACTGGCCTCTCTCTGGTGTGGCACTAAATACAAGTTCAGAACATGGCTCTGCTCCAGGGGAGCAGCTGGACCCTCAAGTGAGGCGTTGGCTGAAGGGCACCTTCAGCACCAGGCGTCCAGAGCTCAGGAAAGGGCAGAGGGGCCGGCTCAGGTGACTCACTGCGGGGCAGAGCCAGCTGCCCCCAGGGCGCCCATCCCAGGAGCTTAAAGAGCCCAGTGGCACATGGCACTGCCAGGTGTGGCTGGCTTCTGCCCTGCCCCAGGGTATCACTCAGCACTGGGCACCGCAGTGAGAAAGGCTGTGTAGTAAACCATGTCCCTGGGGGAAAGGACTCTGGGATGCCTGGGGGGACTGCTCAGATCCCTGAAGCTGGCAGGCTGAACACACGGAACCTCAGGCCACCTCATGTGCCAGGCCCTTCTGAACCACCCCACCCCCACCCCTACAGAACCATCTACCGAACTGCCTATCGCCGTGGCTTGGCACTAGGCCCTACAAGGCCTCGCTTTGCCTGCTGCCCGGGTTGGAAGAGGACTGGCGGGCTTCCTGGGGCCTGTGCAACAGGTGAGAGGCAGGCCTCCGGCACCACGCCACACCCTGCACGAGGGAGCCCAGTCCCCACTCCAGCAGAGCCCCCTTCTGCCACTATTGCATGGTGACAACCTTCTTGGTCCACAGCAATATGCCAGCCGCCATGTGGGAATGGAGGGAGCTGTGTCCGGCCTGGCCAATGCCGCTGCCCTGCAGGGTGGAAGGGCAGCACCTGCCACACGGGTGAGCCGCCTGCCCTCCTGGGCCCTGCGTCCGCTTTGGTTTCCCAGTGCAGTGGGGCCAGTGTGGGTGTGCAGCTTGTCGAGGCGCTGAGCAGGGCCCTTGCAGCGTCCATACCTGACAGCCCCCTCCTACAGATGTGGATGAATGCGGCTCCAGAAGGGCAGGCTGTCCCCAGGGCTGTGTCAATACTGCGGGCAGTTACTGGTGCCAGTGCTGGGAGGGGCACAGCCCATCTGCAGATGGAACACGCTGCCTACCCACAGCAGGGCCCCCCAGGGTGACCCCAAACACCATGGCAGGTATGCTCAGCCCCCATCCCCGATGCCATCCGCTGCGAGTGGTGGGTGGGACATCACCCTGTGCTGTGACACTGGGGGGCAGGGAAGGCAGTGATTCTGGGTGGCTCCTGTCCAGAAGGCACTGGCGGGCACCAAGGCTTCTGTCAGCCACGTGTAAGGTAGCTGCCGAGCTGGGGCTGCCTCCCTCCCAGGCTGACATCCTGGAGACATACCTCTGCTGGTGACGGGACATTATTACTTTTGGTACGCGCTGTGACACTTCAAACTCGTACCGTGAGTAATAATGCGCCGTCAGCAGCCCAGCACCAAGACACCCTGGACCTCGGTGAGGAGCCCGTCAGCACAGCAGGACCTGGGATGCCAGCGCTGAGGGGTGTGCAGGGTGGGTGGGGCCAGGGCTGTGGGGACAGCCAGGTGAGTGACGGCCGGGTGGGGCAGGGGCTCCCTGACCAGTGCTGGCTCTGCCTCAGGAGTGGACACTGTGGCGAGGGCGGAGGTGCAGAGGCTGCAGGCTCGGGTCGAGGCGCTGGAGCAGGTGAGGCCCATGGGAAGATGACTGGGTGCCTGGTGGGGGCTGGAAGATAATCTGGCCAAGGCTTTGCACCAGGCAGGGCGCTGAGTAAGGCTCTCCAGGCCACAGGTGGAGTGGGGTGCAGGCTGAGCCACCCTACCTGCCACACACCTTCCCACGGAGCCTCGCTCCCGGGCCCTGAGGCCTGGAATGGCAGCACAGACAGGTCCCCAGCACCTGATGTCCACTGCACCAGGCTTAGGCTCTTGTGGGGCAACAGTGCCCCCCAGTGGTCAGCAGATTCTCTGGCCCGTGGTCACCCCAGCCCTGGCGTCCCACAGAAGCTGCAACTGGTGCTGGCCCCCCTGCACAGCCTGACCTCGCGGGCCCCAGACGAGGGGCCGCAGGACCCTGGCAGCCTCCTGGCCCGCTCCTTGCAGCAGCTGGACCGCATCGACTCGCTGAGTGAGCAAATCTCCTTCCTCGAGGAGCAGCTGGGGTCCTGCGAGTGCCGTCACCTCCCCGCCCTCAGAGGCCCTGGCTCTTCGAGGGGAAATGGGGGGACCCAAGGGCAGTCCTCCCAAGAGCAGCCACAGGCCGGGTGACCCAGCCTCCTGTTCTGCCTCCAGTCTCCTGCAAGGAGGTCTGACAGCCCTGTCTCAGGCCCAAGGCTGGACTGAGCCCACAAGCCCCATGTCCCTCTGGCTGTGGCCCATGCTGCTCCTGTCCCCATCCCTCCGGGGGCTCTTGGGTGTCCAACAGGCCAGGGTGGGCCCCCACCAGGGCCTGAGGGAAGGTACGAGGGCCCCCTGGCTGTGCCGGGATGTGGCGTGTGATAGGCAACTACCTGAGGTGGGGAGGGCTTGTCCCCATCCGAATAAACATGAGACTTGAGGTTTGGTGTCGGTGGATGGACTGGGCCCCGGGGAGGGTGCTGGCCCCCCAGCAGTGCGACTGGGGGCCCCACCCCCCTCAGCAGCCCCTGCCTACCTTCTCGAGTGACTGCAGCGTACCAGGCACTTCCAAGAGTCCGTTTATAAAAATGAACCGTGTGCAGCGTAGGTGCTGCAGATGGCCCTGGAGGCTGGTGGCGTGGTAGACCAGGAGTCTTGGCTTTGAGCCCTGTCTCCCTGAAAGCCTGATACAGGCTGTGGCCTGGACCCAGGGGCCCCCCAAAGGCCTGATGGCTCAGCCCCCTCTGGATCCTAGAGGCCTGGGTGTGAGGGTGGGCATCCCTGCTCCTGGTAGACTCCACAGGGGACACTGGGAACCTTGATCTGGGGCTTCCGCTGTGAGGCCAGAATGAGAGCCGGGAGGCGACACAGTGGTGGTCAGCAGTCTGGGGGCCCCCCTCTGTGTCCGTGTGGCCTTGTGCGACCCCCAACCCCCCTGTAGCCGGGCTACTGGGCTGGCTGGGCCCTGGGCCCCTCAGCCACCCCGTTCTCCTGGGACCGCGTGGATATCTCCAGAAAGGTGGTTCTCATGGCTTGGTGGCAGGTGTCCATGAGTTTAGGGACGTCACCCACAGTGAGGCCAAGGGTGGGGACAGCGTCCAGAACTTGTACTTTGATTGTTCCTAGGAAAGAAAGGAAGCGGTAGCTGTCAGTGAGCTGGGAGGTCCCCGAGCCACCACCCTGGCCTCTCCTCTACCCGGCCATCCTGTCCCTAGCTGGCCTTGTCTGTCACAGAAGCAATGGTGACCTGAGAGGGCCCAATTCTGCCCCCTGTGGCCTTGGTGGAAGAGCCTGGCTCCTCCCTCTGCCTCTCCTTCCCACGTGGTCACAGGGGACCCTGTGCCAGCCAGGGACCCTGTCTGGGCAAGGAATAGGTCACATGCCCTGTGGCCAGTGGTCCTGGGGCTCAGGCCACCCATGTGGGGGTCAGGCTTGGGCTACTTGTGTGCCTTTGACAGCCTCAGTGTTCTCACCTGGAAGAGGCCACTGCCACCACCGCCACGGGCCAGCAGACTAGTGAGATACAGCCTGCTGGGCTTCGTGCCCAGGGGTCCAGCACCCACCCAGGCTGTGGCTCTGGGGGCCCAGAGGCACCCACGATCCCTGCCAGGCTCACCTGAGGTGAAGAGCTTGGTACGGAGGTTGTAGAAGGAGGAGAAGGAGGAGTAGACCACAGGGATGACAGGCACCTGCGGGCAGGGACACGTGCATCCAGGGAGGGCAGGGGCTGCTCCTCACTGCCTAGGATCGTGCCAGATGCCCTCGGGCAGACTCCAGCCCAGGACAGACTGTGCGCTGGGCTGGCACGCGTGTCTTTCCAGCAGTGGGCCATTATACTAGTTGGGCCCTAGACTGTTCCGCCAGCCGGAAGAAAGGCTGCTTCCCTGCCCCCAGCCACCCCAAGGGGACCAGGGGAGGGGTGCGGCTGCCATGTCCCTGGAAGGCACGAGGGTCAAATCCTGCAGTGACAAGTGGCATCCAGGGTAATCATTAACTGCAGGGAGTCAGGGAACTGGGGCACCGGCAGGAGGCTGGAGCTCAGCTGGCCTAGAGACGTAGCTGCTGCCGTCCCCAACACCCTGGTGTTTCCTCTGCTCTGGGGCTTGCTGGTGTAGCCCCCCACACACACACTGCTACTAGCCCCAACAAAACCCAGGCAGGGAGGTGGGGGGGTGCCAACTGGCCTGCCCGGCTCACTCTGCGGTGGCAGGGGGTAGGCACCAGAGAACAGAGACTGCCGGGCTGCAGCCAGCAGGCAGACGAAGCCCCTTCCCTGACAGCCCCAACACGAGAGCCCACCGGGTAGGCACATCCTGATGTTCCCGGATACCAAGGGCACACCGCCCAGCCCCACCCAAGCCCGAGCCCTGAGAGGCCCTGGGTCAGAGGGGGCACGCACAGCACTCTGTCCACGCCTGCACCGCTCCGCTGGCCCTACCCGCTCTGCCTAGCCTTCCAGGCCCGGCACTGGACCTCAGGCACAGGCAGCTCCCCAGGGCTCAGCAGGGAGCAGGTGCCTCCCTGTACCATCTGCCACCCCAGACAGCCAGCAGAGGGTGCTGGAGCCAGTTTGGGAGCCACTCTAGGCCTGAGCTGCAAAGGGCCAGGGCCATCCCCAGCAGGCCAGGGTCCCAGCAGCTCACGGTGGTGAGGCCCTGCTCCTGCCCAGCTGGGGCCAGTCTTTGAGACGCCTGAGCACCAGCCTAGCCAGACATCAGCCCCTGCCACCTGGTCTCCTTCTACCCCTGCCCCCCCAGGGGTACCCTGCCTACCTGGGCCTGGATGGCCAGGTAGAAGGCACCCTTCTTAAAGGGCAGCAGGTCCCCGTTGTCATTGCGCGTACCCTCGGGGTAGATCCACACTTTCAACTGCGGAGAGGGTCAGGGTTAGGAGTAGGACCCTGGCCGGCTCCCTGCCCCGCGTCCCGGCCACAGCACTCACGTTCTCCCTGACCATGCGCTCGCCCAGGCTGGCCATCACGGACACCGCTGTGCTGGAGCGCTGGCGGTTGATGAAGAACACGCCACCCAGGTACATGATGAGGCCCACAGGGCCCAGGAAGAGCAGCTCCCGCTTGGCGACCTGCACACAGCGCTTGGGGAGGATCTCCATGAGACCTGGCACATGGGGGACAACAGGAGGGGACAGAGGTGGGAAGGAGAGAGGGAGAAGGAGGCAGACAGACATAGAAAGGAGACGAGATAGCACCAGAGCCCGTGGAGCGCTCGCCGTGCAAGCAGAGCTCTCCACTTCCCCTGCTGCCCAGCTCCCGCCCCAGGAGAGTTGGGCTTGCCCGGTCCCCGGAGGGAGACAGATTGAGGGCCTGCGTCCATCCGCATGTGCTGGGCATACCCATCATGTCCAGGATGCTCTGGTGGTTGGATACGATGACACAGGGCCCGTCCACCTCCAGCTTCTGCCGGCCCTGGACCGTGAAGCGCAAGCCAAACACGTACTTGAAGGACCGAACGAACCAGCTGATGATGCTGTGTGGGTGGAGGCCATAAGTGGGCCTAGGGCCGGCTCAGCCTTCCCTGGTAACTGCCTGCTACAGCCACCCCAGCTGGGGACAGAGGGTGGCCTGGCTCCTCATGCACATGACAGGGCATGTGATACCTGGAGAGAAGGCCAGGCCCCCGGGGTCCGCAGGCCTCCCACACCTGCCTGGCTCCAGAGACACTGGCAGGGAGGTGGGGGTTGGCGGAGGCTGGCCCAGCCACGGAAGTAGCCTGGCACCCTGCTTGCCCTGGAGCTGCACACCTGGCTGGGCCAGGAGCGGTCAGCCCACGGAGAAACCATCGCCTGGGTCCCAGGCCCGGAGGCGGAAGGCAGCGGGCTGGGGACACAGTGCCAGCTGGTCCAGATGCGTTTCTGAAGGTACCACTCTCCATGCAGAGGGGCCCCGTCGGTCGGGGTGCGGAGCTGGCTCCACGGCAAGCAGCAGGGCAGCCCCAGCCACCAGGTCCTTCATGCTGGCCAAGACTTTTAATTTTGGTAAAATACACATACCATAAAATTCGCCACTCAAACCACCTTTAAGTGCGTGGCTTGGCTCTGTGCGTTAACCACATTAATGTCAGGCAGCTGTCACCACCCTCCACCTCCAGGACCTTCCTTCCTCTTGCGGCTACACGCTGTCCCTGTTAACAGACTCCCTGGCCTGGTAGCCCCCATCCCACTTCCTGTCTCCGTGGCGGTGGCCACTCTGGGGGCCTCACAAGGAGCCCTGCAGGCCTGGTCTCTGTGCCTGGACGCCAGGCTCCCAGCCAACCGGGCCTGTGTAGGGAAACTGAGTCCAGGGAGCCTCCTCAGCTCAGGCCACCTTTCCGCAGGTCAGACCCGGGCGTGGGGCAGCTCCTGGATGCTTGGGGACTGGCTGGCTGCTTCCTATTGTGCTCCCCATTTTCTGGCTGCAAAACACTTCCTGGTGTCACAGTGAGGACAGGAGGAGACTGAGCAGGCAGTTCACAGAAATGACAGACAGATGTCCAGGAGGCCAGGAAAACTACCCAGACTCCCTTGCCATCCGAGAAATGCAAATTGAAACAAGAACAGCCCTCCTCCTACGACTGGCACAGATAGAAAGAGCGATAGCGGGTGTCACCTGCACTGGGAGACTGCAGGCACTGGCTGGAGGGACCTGTCTGAAAGGCAAGCTGGCTTCGGTCCCAAGAAGCCTTGTCCCAGTGCCCACAGCACTAGGAACCCACCTACGCAGCGAGGGATGGGTGGAGGCCCCTGTGTGGGGCAGGCAGGCGTGCAACGACATTTACACGGCTCCTGCTCTGGTTTTGATGCTGGGATGGCGCCTGGGCCTGCTGCATGCTGGGCAAGCATTCTGCAGCTGAGCCGCCTTCCTGGCCCAGCACGCACGTGATGTACACAGGCCGGCTACCCCGATCTGACACCCCGAACCCAAACCTGAGCTGGACGCAAGTGGGTGGTGTCCCTGTCGAGCATGTGACATCCTGGGCTTGATCCAGCCAGAAACCAAAACAAAACCTCAAGGTTTGGGATGTAGTATCCCAGGTAGTCCCACCCACCAGTCTCCGTTCGGGGATGGGCTGAACAGAGTCACACAGTTCTACAAAATTCCCTCAGCTGTGTGCACAAGGTGGCTGCAAAGCCTGCGTGAATGCTGTCCTTAGCCTTAGGTCCCAGGCCCGAACTATCTCAATATGCACATACAAGACTCCAGAACCCAGAAACATCTGAAACTCAGAACGCTTCTAATTCCAAGCATTACGGGCGGATAAGGGCTGCCCAAGCTAGAATCGTAACTTCCAATTCATCCGAATGTCACAGCCTCAGGGGAGGCTGAGCCCACATGCAGGAGTGGCCCGTGGTCCTCTCAGGTAGTAAGTGGCAGGTCCCTGTCCTGCTTTCTTTTCTTTTGCCTGCAGTTCTGGTGCTACAACCCAGGGCCTTGCACACGCTAGGCAAGCGCACACTCACTGAACTGCACGGCTCAGTCACACTTCTTGTGTCAGCAGTATAGTAAAAGGGATACAACATAAAACTGAACCTTGGAGACTGGGGCCAGCAGACGCTTGCCCTGTGCAGCAAGAGGAGCCCCATGCAGCCATGCAATGGCAGGGCGAGCGGGCCACCCCTCCTGGCCGGGCCCCAGGGTCCTTCAGTCCTCCTACCGGAGGCAGGCAGGTATGCAGCTTCCTGCAGGGCTGACAAACCCAGGCGCCGTGTGGCAACTGTGCACTACAACCGCAAGACCCAGCCACCATCCTGGGGCTCCCTGGTCCCTGAAGACCTTGCAGCAGGGCTCCCTATAGGGGCTCAGCATGGCCAGGGCACCCGACTTCCTCTGTCCAGTCACCTCTTCCCCTCAGCTGGCAGGAAGACAGCTGCCCTGTCCTCTCCCCTGGACAAGCCAGGGCCCCAATTCTAGACAGGCGTCCCCGAGCCTGCACCCAGGCTTCCGGCCTCCCAGGTTGCTTGGGGCACCAGAGCCAGGGACTGTCAGCAGCACTGCACTGCACTGCTGTACCTTCCCGGTGGGGCCCTGGTCCCCTTTGGGTTCTTCCATCTTCCCAGCTGTGACCTGGAGCAATCTGCCTGTCCTTCCTAAGTGTCTGTCACCACCCAGAGGAGGAGACCTACGATCCCTGAAGCTGGAGTGTTTAGTAGTCCTGACACCTGGGGACCCTCATCAACACGGCTGTGATGGCACAAGCAGGGAAGGACCATGGTAGCTCAGGCTGAAAGGCCCCAGGACTGCCCAGCCCCCACCTACCATTCCAGGTAGCTGGGAGCCAGTTCAAGGCCAGGCCCAGGCCACTGGCCTGGCTGTCCCCAGGAAAGGCCACCAGCTGACCCTTGCTCTTGGCCCCTGGTCTTGGGCTGGGTGTCTCTGGGGGGCACTGGGCAGCTCTTTGGAAGGAAACTTGCCAGAAGGGTCTAGCCCCAGAGAGGAACTGGGGGCACATTTGGGGCAGTTCTGCCAGGCAGCCATCCATGGCTGGGGCTTGGGATGGGAAGTTCCAGGGAGATCACCTGGCAGAGAAGGGGTATTTGTGACATAAGCCTGAGGTTGGGACAGTGTTCCCAACATGAGCAACATGGGGACTGTCAGGGAGGGTCAGGAGCGCAGGCTGGGGAGGGACTCTTGGGACCCCCAGAGAACCGTACCTCCAGTGTACCTCAGCAAGACAGTGACACTACCAACTTGGCTGCACAGAGACCCGAGAGGTGACTGGTCGTGGGGCGCTGTCCTCATCTGTGGATCAATCTAGGGATGTTCGTAGCTGAATGTGCCGGGACCCTGGGACCCAGGGCCCATCTGGAGGAGGTCACGAGATGGGACCTGGAGATCTGTGGCTGCCCGTGCTCATATCCCGCTCTGCTTTCAGCCTCATGAACAAAGCAACCCAGTGCTCCCTTCCACCATGACAGACCTGCCTCGAGGCCACGACCATGGACTGCACCCCTCCAACTGTGACGCGTACCTCGCTCTGCTCCTGGGTGTGGGTGTGGGCACTGGATGCAGTGTCCTCCACCAGAAATCTGGTTCATGCGCTTCACTGTGGGCCCAGAGCCCCAGGCAGATGCTCTGGGCAAGGCAAACAGGCCCACAGTGTCTCCACCCCGCACCTGTCACAGACCCAGACACGTGGCTGGCAATTCTGGCCTCGAGGCTAAATCTTTCCAGGTCAAACCCTGATGGATACCGGCACGTCTCGTGGTGTCTGTGGCTGCAGCCTTGCCTGTGCCCCTTCCTCACAGCTCAGCGTGGCCATGGCAATGCCAGGCGTCCTGGCCGTGTGGATGTGATCGGAGGCAGGGGTTTCCCCGGGCATCCTCCATGAGAAAGGCCCTTTTTCTCTCGCCCTGAGAATGGAGGAGTTCCGAGGCAGAGCAACCTCTGGTCCGCTTTGGTGCCACAAGCAAACCGCTGGCCACGCCACTGTTAGTGGCTCTTGACCCTGTACTTAGTTCGAAGGCACACAGCTTCTCTAGGCTTTCCTTGCCCCGTCAAATGGGTGCAATGTGGGAATCTGTCTCCTCTCACCCCACCCAGGGACCCAAAAGAGATCGGTTTGGCCCTTCTGTTTTCACCCTGACCCTGCATGAGCTCTAGCCCAAGTGCAGAGCCTCGGGGGGAACCTGGTTGGAATCCAGGGGGTGGGGAAGCTGGGCGGGACAGAGTGGGGCCACACCCACAGCCCCTAGCTCCGGGCGGGCGTGTCCTCTAAATCAGGGGCTCCCCGGCTGTGTCTGGGGCCTGGCGCACTCCCTCAGCTCCTCTTGCACCCTAAGCCTGTACGCTGAGTCTCTGACCCTCAGTCTCTTCATCTGTGAAGTGCTGCATGCAACAGCCCCGTGCTACAGCTGCAACGTGACATGCACAACAGAACAGGTGGCCCAGCCTAGCCCATGACGTTCCTCCACTAGGTGTCCCCTTTCCCAAGGCCCCACCTCCTGTCTCCTGGGGCCTCAGGACACTGCACCCTCACCCTCTGACCCCTTCCCGTGGCCTACACTTAGAAGCTGTGTGCAGACAGCCCAGTGACCCTGACACTTCTGGCAGTCACCACAGCAAGGCTGCGTGGGGCAGGCCCATGCCACCCTCCAGCCTGCAGGAGCCCCCACATCTGCTGGCACTTGATACTGAAGGTGCAGGAGGGTGGGACAGGAGGGCCAGGTGTCCGTCTCAAAGAGCAGCTGGTGGCCTAGATGGCTACGCAGCAGCAGCCCTGAGGACCAGCTGATCTCCCAAGCCAGTCTCCAGTCTCTGTCTGCACGCAGCAGCCCTGCTGGCCCTAGCCACCCCCCAAGGCGCACCTGCTGGGGCTTCTATCTCTGGGCCCTGTGTCAGCCTGCACCCCTCCTCCAGCTACTCCAGCCCTTTCTTTCTTTTTTTTTTT
>NDGN011451027.1:0-19707 GCA_002564285.1 Tympanoctomys barrerae
TTTCTGATCAAGGAGATTATGGGGCCAAAGAGGAAAGTGATAGATGATGTAGAGTGTGCTTAAAGAGAGTCTTTGTAAGGCTTTTTAAGCTTCTTTATTATGCTTGCAAAAGGCTAGCTGCATGCTGTTAAGCCCATATTCGTGTGTAGACATCCCCCATTTGGGATGGGAAAAAAGGCAAAATCACATTGCAAAGGAGCACACATGAGGAATGGGAAAAATAGGAAATTATTATTTATTTTTTTCTATATTTTATTGAGAGGAAACTATTATTGAATACACATAAAATCCTTTAGAAAATAAAAAGTAAAGCCCAAGGAATTAATCTTATCTAAATCAGATAATACCTGGTAGTGGCATTGGTGTCCAAAAATTTATATCAATATCTATAAATTGTGCTCTTATTTTTTCCATTATGTCACCAAACCACAAAGTTATAACATTATGATGGACCTATTATCCTTTCTTCCACTACCACTAAATATATAGATTTTTGAATAAACAGTTGACATTTGTTCACTATCAGTTAGATAGCTATACAAACATAATTTAAAATGTATGGTATCCTCTTCCTCCTCCTGAGATACCTGCTAGCCTTAAGCCAATATGTACTTGCAATTGAAGTATTTTCTACAAAATATCTGGCTAGTACTGCTAAAAGCTGTCATTCATCAAAACGAGGCAAAGTTTGTCACACACACAGACACCAAAACAAATAAACAGCTGATAGCTAAGCATAGTATGGTGTCCTGATAAGCCCCACAGCAGAAAGAAATAGGAGATCAGGAGTACAGCAAAGGAAGTGCGGACTCTGGATGCCAGTAATGTGCCACTACTAGGCCTTATTGCGACAAATGCTCTATCATAAATAAAGAAGTTGACATTAGGGCAACGGGGTGTGGAGTACATGGTATCTCTCTCTACCCTCTTTGGTATTTTCCTGTGAATCTAAATGTAATCCAAAATTAAAAGTTTATAGTCTTGTGTCACTAACAAGCTGTGTTCTGAGAAGTGAGTCCTCAGGTGATTTTAATTTATTGGACATTAAGCAAAAACTGCTAGGACGCTACCAGGAAATATAATCTTATTTTTTTTTCTGAGAGAGTATCTTCAAGTTGTTAATGTGTCTATTTTCCCAATAGAACATTAAGAAATGCAATGCACACATGAACTTGAGAAACTGTGGTAGGCTGTCTGTCACTCGTACTCTCTCACCACGAGGAATCTCTCTTTGCCCAACCTAGACTCACCTCAGGGGGAAGAGATTCCATGACCCAGCTGTAACAGATTTTCCAAATTTTAGGCGCCCTTGAGACCTCATGCATTAACGAGGGCATCTTAGAACAGTCAGATCCAGCTAAAACTGCTCTTCATGATCTGTGTGAAAATTGCTTGCCTTTAGCTGTTGACTTTTGGAATTGTTTAATGTATAACAGCAGATAATTCATGTTATCTAAAGAGTTCCTTTTGGGGGGGGAGAGGGAACCAGTAATAGTAATAAATTACTTTAATCTCTATGTCTGCTTCTTTCAAAATTTGGAGACAATTTGGGAGGATGACTAACTCTGAGAACAAATATAGGTTAAATACAAATATAGGTCAAAAATCATTTAAATTCTTCAATAATGTACTCTTAATTTATGAAAAAGAGAAAATAGGACTTAGGAATTAGATGAGAAGAGAGATAATGTTTTATATTGCTAATATTTTCAGTTTTATTTTTAGTTACAAAATCTTGAAGGGGAATGGGTGAAATTCTGACCTGAGATAGCTTAATTAGGCACATCACGGTCTTAAAAGACATACAACTGTACAACAAAAAGGCACGGAATGATGAGGACTTTGGGATTAAATGAAAGGGGGAGAACACCTTTAGAATAGGACTTTAAGGACTATGGAATTAAAAAAATTCCTTGAGTTCACTTAGTCAACAGCAGACAGTTAACATTAGAAACTAGGACAGCCAAATGTATCTGGTGGGTTGGTGAAGAAGCCTATTCTCACTGGCACATTGTCTTTACCCTTCAGAGAAAGGTATTTATATATGTGAAGTTAGCACAAGCTTGAATAAAATAATCTTCCAGCAAATTACAGTTTCTAACATTTCATTTCCCAGTGGCAATGCCAAAAAATGTAGATGAAAACATTATGTCTAGCTGCCTCCTGCCTTAGTGCTGGGCAGGTTTCCACGGGAGGCATTCTTACAGGCTAACAATAAGTGCGCTGGGTGCTGCTGAGTTATACTGTACAATCACATGATAATTTAGAAGAAAAAGTCAAGGTCAGTCGTTTAGTGCTCCTCTGAATGACCTTCTCACTCCCGGCTCTTTGTAAAAGCTTCTGCCATTGCAAGTTTAGCTGCGTCCTTCAAGGAACTTGTACAGTCCCCTCCAGGGGTGCTTCCAATCTGAAAGGACCCCCATGGGGAATGGATTTGTTCTGAAACATTTGTGAGAAAGCAAAATCCATGAAGCTCTCCTGAGAGAGTCTGTGGAAGTCAGAAAGGCTAAGTACGACAGCCAGGAGCTCTGTGTTAATGTGAGCGTGGAGCATTCAGGTGCTCACTTTGATCTTCGAAGTCCGGCGAGAACCTCTCCTCCCTCTTCAGGAAGGATGTGGGGTCTGCAAAAGGTCAGGCCACTTATGAGCCTTTGGTTCATGATGTACTTAACTGGCCATTATGCCTCTATTATGAGATGAACTTCTGCAGCAGAATGAAGCCTCCTCTTTAACCCAAATTCTAAGGTCTTGTGGAATAAACATAGCATCTTCTAATAGTGGCTGGAAAAAGTACTTTTTCCACAGTGAATGCTCAATAATTGTTATTTAAATTAAATAAGTCACTTATTTGATATTGTTGCATTTCAGGGGTGAAGTGAACCTGTGCATTAATACTTGTAAGAATGCAATGCTGCTGAAGGGACATCTCAGCTCACTTCAGCAAATGGAATTGAACCCTCTCTGTGCCAAGGGCACTGACTGGCAAGCCAAGGAAGCCATCAAGGCTGATGGGACTTTGAACGCACCTCCTTAGGTGTACCCCTTCACAGCCAAATTTCTACATTACTTGGCACTATTTCCCAGTGTTACATAATAGTAAATTCACTCAGATCCTGTTTGCTTTTTGGTCTTTTTTTTTTTTTTTTTTTTTGGCTTTTGTGAAGGTCATCAGTGATCTCCTTATTCCATATCCAAAAGAAAGTTTTGTTCTCAACATAGTCTATTTCTCGGTGGCGTTTGAGAGTACTGAGGTTTTTCATGCCCTTCCTTCTCAGTTCCCTGGGCTGTAGCCCTAGAGATCAGGGCCAGGAGAGCCTCCGTCTGCACTTGTGCTGTCCATGGGTGACAACATAGACTCCGTGTCTGTCATTATAGAGCTTATGTCTCACGTGGTGGAATGCAAACGGGGGGTCAACTCGTGACACTCAGCAGAACTGAACGTGTGGTGCTGGGTGGAGGAGGCCCACCTGAGGGGTGTGGCCAGCAGCGCAAGAGGCAGAACGCAAGAAGCAGTTAGAGAAACTGTCAGGGAAGCTGTTTGGAGAAGCTGTTGGAGGTGTTGGCGACTGCTGCTTCTCTTGGGCTATTCTGCTGAAGGGCCTTGTCATGCTGGCCTTCTGGATGAACGTGGCTGTTCTCACTGCAGGAGGAGCTTGGGGCCACACTGTCCCTGAGAATGGCTCTAGTTCGCCTTGGAGGAGCTCTACTGCATATCTTGAGCATCACTTCTCAGCTCCAGAGGTGAAGATGGTGCACGGCTCAGGCTCCTAGAGAAGCTTGTTGTGTTGGCTTTTCTGCTGGAAACTCAGCTTTTTTATTTTCAGAGGAGCGCTGGACCTCACTGTTGCTGAGGATGGCCATGATACTCGTCAGGGTAGCTCTGGTTCTTACCTTGAGCATTGCTTATGGCTCCGGTTCAGATCCCTCAGGCTGCTAGTATAGATCCTTCATTCCACTAGCACAGACTCTGTAAATTCCACCACTGACCTGGGGCCATCCCCACACACACCCATGAAATAGGCCTGCAGGAGACATTGGCCTGGGCGTTAGGCCTCAAGTGGGACTCATGAGAGGTATTATGGACTCTAGGTCTTTAGCTGGATTCATGTGGGTCATTACCAATGGATCCAGACCCTCAGCTGGATTCTTTGATCTTTAGTGTGTAGACAGATTTTCTGTACTCGTGTGTGGTTCTTTGAGTGATTCTTTATAAAACTGTCTTACAAAATACATATTCTGTATTGTATTATTCCCTTGTATAACCTCAAACCGCAAAAACCTCAGCTCGTATTTGTTAACCCATTCATATTTACCCATCTACTCAGAAAACCTGAAGGAAGAGTAGTTATTTCCTAGATGTTAAATAAAATAATCAAGAGCTTTCTGGGATTCTTCATGAAACATTCATAAATTACTGCAAGTAGGAGTTAAAGGATCTTGACTCTGGGAAGTCATACGTGATTATGCAAAGTTGGAAAAGCAAATCTTTCATTATTGCTTACTGTGTTACTAATGTTTCTAAAGTGTTCTTTATTTAACACACCACCAAAAATCAACATGTTGTTAAAATACTTTCCCAAGTCTCTAATTAAACTAATGGAAGCATAATTATCAGGGTCTATTGTCATATATCATAGACTTCAGGAAGTGTTGTTAGCCATTGATTTACTTTTAAACATTCTTTAGTCCTCATTCCCTTGGTTTTTGTGTTTGGCCATTTTTCTTTTCTAGTTTTTATTGTATCTAGTCTTTACTTTGGAGTCTGCTTTTGTCACTGAATCAGAAGATATTTATTCATATATATATATTTTTTTTTCTTAGTTCTTGTATTGATTTAAAATGTTCAGATTCTACTTAGGTGAAGGAATGACCAGAATATGAGATTTCTTTTGCAGGTTTTGAAGTAGACTTTATTTTTCAGAAGAGACAGGCTCACAGAAAAAGAGGAGGGACAGAATCGTCTCACAGTGCCTCTACCCCTGTGGCCTTTGCTATTATCAGCAGTGCTTTAATGTTTCTTTCCTGTTTGGCATAGGTTTCATACTGTGTCAAGCATACTATATTTTGAGAAGTTCTATTCATTTCTAAATGAATCTAGTTTTGTCAATAGATGTATTAAAATCATGTGGCTGGCCAAATAGCTCAGCGGATTAAAGTGCCTGCCTAGGCAGATACAGCAGCCAGGATTCCATACCCAGCATGCTGTGCCAGCCCCGCCCCCCGGACGTGCCGAGATGGTGACTGAGCCTCGGTGTGGTGGCGCGCGCCTGGAATCCCAGCACTTGGGAGGCTGAAAACAAGAGTCATCGCTAGTCTGATCTACATAGTGAGACCCTGTACCCTGCACTAAAATACATATAAAAATTATAGAAAAGTATATTAAAATTCTTATTATAAGAGAGGATGAGTTTTTCAAAGTCACCTTACATTTTTAACAGGTTTTATTTAAATATATTTCACTGTTATATTCTTGAGTGTAAAAAGACTCATGGCTATTACATCTTTATTAGAGATTGTGCCTTTCATGATTATAAAATATTCTTTGTCCTTTTGGAATAGTTTTCACCTCAGGAACTATTTTCAATGTTATAGCTTCTGCATGCCTGTTTTCTTTTCTTCTTTCTTTTGACATTTTATTAATATGAAAATCTTTATTTAATTATCTGTTCAGTTCATCCTTACTGTAACAGTTTGCTTCTAATAGATATTAATTCACAGAATCAGTGAATTTGAAGTATTTAAACTGTAGGGTTTTACTTCTTTAACAACTGACAGATTTGTTTCATTTTTATCAAACAATTTTTTTAGTTGATCTTCCTCAATGCTTACTATTTTTTTCCTATTCTAATACTGGCTTGCTGCTAATGTATTTTCATCAGTCTTTTTTGATATATTATTTGCTATACATTTTATGAAATATCTATGTATTTGAAATCAAATAATGAATTAGGCAATAACCATTGCCCTTATAAAAGATGTATTTGGGTTATTTGTGGTTAAATATCCTCTAATGACTTTCCATCCACCAAATGAGTACAGGAAGATATTTTTTATAATTTGGTTTAAATTTCAATCATTTTTATCTTATGTTCATCATAATATTCCTTTGGCATAAAAATCTATTCTTATTTGAGCAATGTAATATCTCTATTAATTAAATGTATACATTCGAATTTTATTCATTTTTTTCACCTCCATTTTCTTAGTTTCCTCCCAGACATGATTAGCAGGAAGTGTCTCATGAGTTTCCTAGGCTCAGGACTTCCACGTGAGGTGTGCGTCCTCTAGCCTGGCTCAGTGACCTTCCCTACTCTGTGGTGATGCAAAACTAGAGGTTCAGGAATGTATGCCAAGCATACTGCGACACTGCAGCCAGAGCTGGGACTCCAGGATTAAAGCACATGCGTTCCCAGAGAGAAAGAACCTAGCATGGCATGTTCAGATCCTCACAGGGATCTACTCTTATATACTCATTTGGTAGCATTTGTAACTAGACACAATCTATGTACCTCACAAATAACCCATTTGGAGTGCTCAATTAAAATATTTTTACTATGTTAATAGAATTGTTCAAACATTATCACAATCAAAATAAAAATTCAGTACCTTTTATCCTTCTTTCCAGTCTCCTCACTCAGAACCACCACTTATTTTAACTTTATGAATGTTTACTCTGGCCACTGCTTATTGTTCTTTTAGTATAAATGCAATCAAGTTATAAGTAGTCTTTAGTAATTGTTGTCTTTGTCTTAGCCTGCTTTTTCACATTTTGTGAATATTATGGCATGAATTAATTGTTCATTTCTGTTTATTGATGAACAATTTCTTATTGCCTGGATATAGAACTTCGAGTTTTCCCGTTCGTCGGGCGAAGGATATTTGCTGTACTGTTTTTGTATTTTGGGTCTTACAGATAATGCTGCTAGAAAGTTCATGTATGAGTCTTCAGTGAACTTGCCTTCATTTTTCTCAAGAGGTTCTGATGAACTGGTGAATGGTTTTCCCAGTTGTCTGCATGGTTTTATACTGCAGAAGCAGCAGTTGATGGTTGCATTTTCTCTTCTTTTTCATCAGCTTTTGTTAATGGAATTTTACTTATAAAGTACCCCATTTGCTATGAGTTTTAAAAAATGGGAAGGGAATCTAGAGATGAAGGGAGAGTGGAGGCAGACAGAAGGAAGGGGATGCCAAAATAACTATCATGCGTTATGTACACAGACCAAAAATGAATAAAATCATTATGCACTGCAAAAAGATAGTAGTAAAAATTTTAAAAATGATAACTAGACCATGATAGATAGTATGTTAATCAGAGCCCCTAAAGGAGGGGGCATACAGGCTATATAGGCATGACTAAGGGAGGCTGATTTCACAAAGGGAATTGAAATAAAACTGTCCATAGCTTCCATGGGAGGGACAAGCCATAGTAAGCTGATTTGTGACTTTTGTCTAAATGACTTCAAAAACCTCCCCTCCACTATGTATTAGGGTTTCTTGTAGTTATCTGGTATTGTGTTTTGAAACAATTATGGATGGGGAAAAATTGAATCCCAGGGTATAAGAGCTTGATAGGAGAAGTTGCAGGGAGTGTGGGCTCTGAGTGAACAGGACTGCTCACAGGGGTCTCTACATATCAGTAGTAATTAACTTACAGACAAGCTGCGGTCTGTCTCAGGTCAGCAAGCATCGAAATATCAGGACATCAGGAACACCTACTATAAAATATATGTTTAATATGGAGCTAAATGAAACTTGATATTGTTTTGATTTGTACGTCCATGCTACACGGTCTTTCTCCTTCCATGCAATTTAACTGAATGTCTTCTAAATGTCAAATGTCATTCTAAGTGGGTTGTTAGAATGTCATTCTATAAGGTTGTTTTTCCAGTGTAAGTCTGGATGTCCTCACAAAGCCTTGGATTCTCATGAGTGGGGCTCTGGAAAGGTGAATGAATCATGTCATGGGAATGTCGGACTTATCGGTGGATTAGTCCAGATGACTTCATAGAAAAATGTGATGTTGGTAGGAGAAGCCTGGTTGGAGAAGGTAGGCCAGTAGGAGGGAACGGCAGGTTCTACCTCACTCCCTTAATCTCTCTTCTTTGCTGCCTCTCATGACCTTTTCATCCCCTACCAGGGCTGTCTGCCATGCCACACCCCCTCCTCCTTGAAGCCAGCCAGGTACAGACTGAGACCTCTATAAACTGAACCAAAATAAACCTTTCCTCCTTACAGATGTTGACTCAGCAATGAGAAAGTAACTGAGACAAAGGGATATATCAGTGTTTCATTCTTGTTTTGGACTGCTGCTACAACATATCATAAACTGTGTGTCATATAAGCAACAGACAATTATTTCTCACAGATATGGAGGAGGATTTGAGAAATACAGACAGCAGCTAGATATATGGAAAAATGTTCAGCATTATTGCTCATTCAAGAAATGCAAGTTAAAACAACCCTGAGATGACATCTCACACTGGATAGAATGGCTATCAATGTCAGCCGATAACAAATGCTGGAGGGGCTGTAGGGAGAAAGGAACACTTCTCCATCATTGGTGTGAATGTAGACTGGTACGACCATTATGGAAATCAGTGTAGAGATTCTTCAAAAAAATGAGAATTAGAGAACCCAGCTGTTCTCCTTCTAGGTATTCTTCCACAAGAACTGAAATCAACATAGCACAGCAATATATGTGCACCCATGTTTATAGCACCGCAGTGTGTCCTAGCTAAATCTTGGAGACAATCCAAATGCCTGTCAACTGAGGGATGGACAAAACCAATGTAGTATTTTTATACAATGCAGTATTATTTGGCTATGAAAAAATAAATGTAAGGCTTTTATAGGTAAATTGATGCTGCTAGAGGTCATATTCCTAGTGAAATACATCAGATCCACATGTGTAAACATTGTATTGTCTTGCTAGTACAAGAATCTAAAGAGTAAATAAAATCTTGAAGATACAATATATACTCTGAAAGGGAAAAAAACTGCTCAAATGGGAGGAACAGCTGGGATGATGAAAAAGATAAAAGAAAAAAGGAGCAGAAAAAGAAATATATATGTATATACAGAGGATAGACTGGATAATTATTTCACTAATTTCTGTTGGTCTATTGAAAGGACCAGGTAATGCCTAATTTTCTTCTCCTTTTTAACTTTTATAATTTTTGACCAATTTTGCTTGCTTCTATCTGATAATCTAAACAATTTGAAGACAACAATAGGCAATATAATTGTTGAATTCCTATCGTGTTTAGTAAAATTAAATTGTTTCTAATTTTCTTTGACTATTTTTTCTTCTCTTTTTAAAAGTAGAAATAAATAAGTAAATATGAAAAAACTCACTAGCATGCTTGGTGGCTGATGCAGACCCAAGTTTTGGTCCATAAATTGTGCCTCCTCACTGCATCCTCACATAGTGGAAGGGGGAGTGAGCTCCCTAGTACGTATTATATAAAAACACTAATCCTCTCCCTGAGAGTTCTTCTAATAGAGCTCTGCCTCCCTCCTTATAACATCACCTCGAAGCATGGGATTTCATAAGATGAATTTGGAGCTTCAAATCTTTCAGACCATAGTATGCAGTGACCCAGGGAGACCTTTGAACCTACAGTGTCTCAGAACTTGGTAATTATATAAACAGTAAACAAGTTTCTAGTGTCAAATTTTATAATGATGTCATAGAGATCTAATCAGACATGATAAGTGTTCTATCTGTGGATGAGTCTCTGAGGAGATGGCCATTAGCAGAAAGGGGGACTGTAAGGGAAGCCAGCTGTAGGACGAACTGAGACAATGGAATTCTGGGTCAAGGGAGCAGCAGGCTCAGAGCTCCTCAGCTGGCAAAATCTTGGCAAGTTCGGTGAACAGAGGGCAGAAGAATTTGGTGGCTGCTTGAGGAACTCACAGGAAAATGATAAAGGATGAATTCAGGGAGTCATACATTCACTTAATTCTGCAAAACCTTGTGAAGTTGATGTCCACTGCAGTGTGCTAGGGAATGTAAGCCAAATAACACACATTTAAAGCAACATAGGAGTCAACATTTAATTGTCTTCCCCTTCTGGGGCCAGAAGTCCACATTCGAGGTGTGCTCCCTCTGTGTGAAGGGGATGTCTCGTTCCTCTTCCTAGCATCGGGGTGTCCAGAAGCCTTTGACTCCTGGGTGCATGGCTGCTGATGGCTTTCTCCCAGCTGGCTTTGGTACTCCATCTCTGGCTTCTTACAAGAATATCAGTCGTGTTAGGTTATTAGCCTGAATATATCATAAATTAGTTAATTATATCTCTTTTTTCTATTTATGTATTTATTACAGGGTCTCATTATGCAGCTCAGATTCAAGTGATCCTCCTGTTTTCAGCCTCCCAACCACTGCGATTACAGCAGGAGTCACCAGGCTCAGACTCTGTCACTGGCTCAGTGTGCCGGAGGGCGGGGCCAGCACGGCATGCTGTACCAGGTGTCAAACCCGATCCCTGCACTGTCCTAAGCAGGAACTTAGTCTGCTGAGCCATCTCACTGGCCCTTACTTAATTACATCTTCAGCCTCTTTATAAAATAGTTCAGCTTAATTTAATGCACTAAAGGTGGGCATATCAGCATGTATTTTGGAGGGAGAACACAACTCAATCCAAAACAAGTAGATTGGTAAACTATGTAATAATTCTCATAGCATCAACTTTGTAGAGCTTCCTTATTAAAATGAGGTAGAAGGACAAGGGGGAAAATGAGGATAAGAAACTTTCTTGGTTCTCTGTGTTTAACAGGTGGATCATTTGTGTGGCCATTTAGTAAGGTGGTAGGACTCAGAGAAGGACAGTTGATAGTGCACAAAAGTAGAGGTTTCCATTTTTCACGTGGTAAGTCTAAAATATCTGTTTGAATCAAGTCTTTGGAATTTAATATCTGATTCTTGGGTAAATATTTGAGGATGGAGATGTTCCCTTGTAGTTCTTGGCGTTCTAATAGGTATTTCCAGCTAGAAAAACACGGAAGGTGAAGAAGAGAATATAGCCAGTGGGCTGAATCTTAATCACATCAATATTAGAGGAGAAATGTTAAGGCATTAAAGTGAGGAGGGAAGTTAATTGGTGCGATGCAGCACCTGGATAGGGTAGTGCCATCAACATCAAGAGGAAAGAGGCGAGTTACACGTTCATAAGCCCTTTGGTCAACGACTCAGATGGTACTTAAAGGGAGGAAGGAAAATTTTTTGGTTAATTCAAACTCGCCTGCATCAAGTGATGCTCCAGGTATATGATGCCAGATTATACTTTCAAATATTTAATATTAGTTATTGAATTATTCATGTAAAGTTATATTTTAAATTTTAGGTTATGCTTTTGTCTGGGAGTGAAACTGTTGTTATCATAAAAAGGCGAGTAGAATTCACAATATGAGGAACAAGCTTTTCCTCATTTAAAAACTGAGTCAATTCTTGTGACTAGGTTATTAAATAAATTTGTTTCTAAATGAGCAATTGTGTGTAGTATGTAATTACAATATTCAGAACAAAGAAATGATCAAAGGAAGCCGCAACTTCATAACTTTGCTTTTATTTGCATTACTCTTATGTGCAATACTGTAATGTATAATAGAACATAAGGCTACAGTACCATGCTGTACAGTACCACCAGTAAAAATTTACAGTAACTTAGCATAGAATAAACCACCATTAGGCCATAGCATAGGTTACATTTCTGTATCGTTAATGTCAATGCAAGTTTTAAGGCTAAGCTGCAACTAGCAAGTTTTAACAGCCATTAAACAAGTAGTTTGTTAAACAAGAAATATCTGTATAAGTGAACACACATTGTTTATGGGAAAATATAAATAAATAAATTTATATATGTTTTTTGTATGTGTAGTCTATGCATGCATGTATAAAATGGTTTTTTAATTATTTTGGCTGCCTGTGTATTCTATTAAGGAATAAAACAAATAGGAAGTATCCAATAAATGACTTGTACTCTATGTGAATAAATTCTCTTGCAACAATAAAAATTAAACAAATAGGTAAAACATGAGCAAAATATATTAGTATAAATACTAATGTGACTGATCAGAATTTTAAAATTTGTCAACACTTAGAACTATAAAAATATTCATATATAAACTTTAAAAATCTATAATCAATAATAGTTAAATAACAACTAATATGAACAGAGTCTCAAAGATCAAAGGGGAAGAGGTGTTTAGACAAGGTAGTACTATCATGTTTTTCAAATAATGTTTACAATCAGGAAGTTTAAATACTAAGGAAAAACAATGAAAATCTCAGCACTACTTAGTACAGTCAGGGTTCTTGGGTGACACAGTGACACTGGACAATGATAAAGTTATAAAATGGATCTAGAACTCATCATAAAGGAAAGAAGACTTATACAACCTGAACTAGTGAGAATTAATTCCATGGAAGTTAGCCAACATTTATATCTATTTGACTGTCCTAGGTAATATTTTCTCATTACTGAGACAGAACACCTGACATACAAAATTGAAGAAGAAAAGATTTATTTAGCTCACAGTTAGTACAGGTTTTAATCCATAATTTGACAGCTCCAAGGCAGGGTGATACATGGCAAAGGGGCAAAATTTCATGGAAGCGGAAGACAGAAAAAGCAATGAAAATGAATGAGACAATCCTCTGTCCATCCATCACCTGAGGAATGGATGAAAAAGATGTGGTGTTTGTATGCAATGGAATATTACTTAGGTATAAAGAAAAACAAACTCAAAGCCTTCATAGGTAAGTGGATGCAACTAGAGGCTATACTTTTAAGTGAAATAAACAAGACCCATATGTGTAAATATCATATTTTCTCCTTAGTGCAACAACCCAAAAGAAGAAATAAAATCTGAAATGTATAACAGATATAGTATAATGGAAATAAAAGGAACTTAAGAATTAAGCAATGAACATGAGAGAAAGGAGAAAAGATAGGAAAAAAGGAAGGTGGAAATATATAAGTGTATACAGGATGACTGAGATGATTTTTAATAATTTCCATCAAATTTTTGAAAATAGCAGTGAATCTGTAGAATTTTACTTTGAGTAACTCTGTAGGCTGATTTCTGCAATTTAAGCAGCTACATCAAGGACGGTGATGAGTAATATAAAAAACTATGCTTGAATACCTCTCATCTTGGTCTTCTAAATGTGTACCATTTCTAATGTCATATCAATTATTAGTATGCTCTCTTTAAAATACATTTTTATAAAACTAAAAAACAAGAAAAAAAGTAGAGAAAACAAAAATTTAAGTTTTCTTGAAAGCAAGTGGTAAAATTCAATCCTATGTCCAATCTTACATAACGATTCTGTTAATATGAACAACATATTTGATAATAAAATAGTTAATATATCAATCACTGTAAATTAGATATACTTGTTTTGAAAATCTGCAACATACATATTGCTGTATGTACTCTATTTTTATCTTTGTTTCTGTTATATGTTTCTGCCTTAATTCTTACTCTTGAAAATAAAATATAAAAAAGAAAACATGGTGAAAAAAGATGGTACTTCAATGTTATTAAATGTTATCTATGAATTTTTTCAAACTGTACAAGAAATATGCAAAGATTTCTAAAATATATGTGAGAACTTCTAACTTCATTTTTAATATTTTATGTTTCATACAGCTATGGTAAAAATTATTTCTCTTCCAAAACACTCCCCACAATTTTATTGCTCAATTGCCTTTTTGGATAAGATAGCATAGCCTAAATAAAATACACTAACTTGAATTAAATATGATCATACCATGGCCAAGTATTATTTAGGTCAGCAACGCAAATAAAGCTTAATATTACAAAAGATGATAGATCAGATGAATACACCAAATAGCTACTAATAATAGCAACTGCAACCTGCTCTTTCTGTGCAATGATATTTTTCACAATATATGATATAATTACTTCAGCATATTCTTACTATAATTCTTTATAGCAGAAGAAGTTAAGTAATTCATAATTCATAGGCAGAAAATGCTGGAGGTGGGAAAAATCAAAGCTGCCTTGGTCTGCAGTATTGATACCTCGCATATTTAAATCACATGAAAACTCTTTTGTAACTTTAACCATAGTGTGACTCTGAACCTACAAATTCCTCTTAGTAAATGAGCATATATTACAAATGACAAACACAATTAGTTCATACATCAATCTCAAAATGAATAGTTGGATACTAATGTCACTGTAATTAAAACAAGGAACAAATAAGTGAAGTGTTATCATGACGTTAGTTAAACTCCACTAGTTACAAATTTCACCTAGTTGATTCAAACACAAAAGTGTCATTTTTTAAAAGACTCATAATATGTTTAGCTAAAATCCCAGATGAAAATAAATTTTGATATATTAATGAGTAAGAGTGTAAAATCCAAACAAACATCTATTTGACTTAAGAGAGTGTGGACAACGGCCGCATGGACCTCCCTCAGGCCTAGATGCTATTTGTTTGCTTGTGAACAGTGCAGGCCATACAGAGTGACAAACGGAAGTCTGGCTGAGACTGTATGCATGACTTCGTGATAGCAAGCCGATGGCAGGTAGGGCTAGCAGTGTCCCCTGCCCACGGCCATGGCTGGGGGCAGATAAGTGGGTCATATGACTGTGGGGCTAGGACATGAGATAAGTCTCACTGAGCCCTTGGTCTCCAGGAAAAAGTCCTTCCCAGAGCTGGACACAAGAAGTGCTGCTTATTAAACATCACCTAAATCTGGCTGCTGCGTCCCTTTGGCAGTAATGTTTTCTTCCCTCTGCTACAAGTCTGGCCTACCTCGCCCCTTGTCAGGCATGCCCTGCCATGGTCTTTCTACCATTTTCCTCAAAGTAAATGTGATCAATATAAATACGGAGCTTTTGGCTCCCTAGTGGCCTTTTGTTCGCCATGAACAACAGGTCGTCCCTGGCCCCTATTGCATTGCTATTTTCATCAAACACCATAATGACCCGCAGAGAACTGGAGAATCATTTCAGGGGTCTCCAGTAAGAGAAAAGTGGTTTACAAAATTAAAAAAAATAGAATATTACAATAATTATATAGTTTTAAATATATTGTTTTAATTGACATAAAACAAAATGGAAAACTAAATAAACAGGGAAATATATAAATTAGAAAAACTTAAGGATGGGCTGGTGAGATAGCTCAGCAGTCTAAAGTGCCTGCTTAGGCAATCTTAGGCAAAGCACAGGGATCGTGATTCCAGCCCCAGCACCACATGTTGCGCCAGCCCCGCTCCCGGTGTGGGCTGAGCTGGCCACAAAAAAAAAAAAAAAAAAAACCTTAAGGAGTAATATAACACCTGGAGAAATAGCTTGTACCTTGTGCAGATTAATAAAATTATTTTCATTATAAAGACATGCATACATCCCATAAAGATATGTCTTACAGAATAGAAAGTAAAATAGTGCTGTGTATAAAAATGTTTAGTTTAACACCAGTTGAAAAAATATTTATTTCATAAAATATTGTAGTGTGTAACCTATTCAATTTGTCTATTAGTGTGTTTTAAAATAATTCCAGAATTCATAAGATTATACGGCAACACATACTTTCATGAGTAATTGATGCAGGGTTAAAAAATAAGCTTTCTAAGAGTAAATAGGAAGTAATGATTCATTTATTTTTAACTCCTTGATTCAGTACTTCCACTTCTAGAAGATAAGTACGTGTAAAAATCAAAAGAATATGCAACCATTTAGATACAAACACACTAGTGTGTATAACACATAAGAAAAAATAGAACAATTATCTGAATTGGAGAGTTGGTCAAGCTGACAACAATATTACTTAGTGTAGTAATAAATGTTTGATTTAATACTTAAAATTCTTATGTCATTTGAACTTCATCTTAGAAAATCTAGATCCAATAGATTATTACAGAATAGGTGATATACCATATGCTTAAATTTAGATGTTTTTAAATATTTTTCCTAGGTATATTTTCTAATATTAATACCATAACATAAATTAATTAGAAAATATGAAAAGCAGAAAAAATGAAATTCCTTCATATATATGCATACACAGCACATATTTAGCATATATTAGAGAAATAATAGTTAAATTTAACTTAAATTGTTATTACTATATTTGGTTCTATTTAAGTCTTTAATATTTTTTTTCTCAGACCATTTCAGGAATTCTTTATGGTGAATTCTCTTAGAAGATTTGCAAAGGCTAATTAACATATGAAAAATTGTTAACCTCAATACTAAAGGAAAAAAAAATAAAAACAACCTTAGGTAGGTTTCCCAGAAAAATGATTAACATTTCAGGAGTTGCTCAGTTATGCATATATATGTGGATGCAATAGAAAATAAGTGTTTGCATACATATGCATGATACAAAGATAAAAGTGAAAGGGCCCCTGATTTATGATGGTTCATCTGACTGTTCTGCTTTACTGTGGTATCATTCAGTGGAAACCATGCTTCTAATTTTGAATATGGATTTTCCCCCCTGAGTCCTGTGTGCCAAGGATTTTCCTGGGATGCTGGGCTGCAGCATGGAGCTGGAGCTCCCGGCCCAGGGCACACGTGATCGCGAGCTCTGCGCTCTACAGTGCGCCCTGGTGCTGACGCTGGTGGAGCAGGCGCAGTCAGTGCCTTTGATATTTCAGTTCATGGTGGATTCAAGAAGGACATAATTGTCCTGCTGCAGACACATACTGATAATCTGCATACAGTGTGGATTATTTTGATAATATAATAATGTTCATATACTTTATAGGACAACTGTGCTTTGAGAGAGCATGTTAGCAACTAGTTCACAGATCTGTATAATAATGGCCCAGTATTCAACCCAGTAGCTTTCCATACAGCATCTCTTTCTTTCACTCACTGATGTAAGCCCACACTTACACAAGAAGATCACAGGAAGAGGAAGGAAAAGGCAGGAGGATTTCATCCCACTGACCCAAGCTTTAATTATTTAGTTTTCTTCTCCTCTTTTCGTTCTTTAAAAAAAATAATAATAATAATGTCTTTATTATAGGGTCTACAGGTTCTCACTGCACAGATCAAACTCTTAGTGGTCCTCCTGTTTTCAGCCTCCCAAGCACTGAGATTACAGGTGGGCACCACCACGCCCATTCTCAATCGCTGTCTCTGTGCTGCCTGAGGGTGGGGCTGGCATGGCACTCGGGTATCAAACCTCTGACCCCTGAGTATGCCTAAGCAGGTGCTTTAGGCCACTGAGCTGTCTGGCCAGCCCTGCAGCTTAGTTCTGATAGGTATTTTGTACATACCACTTAACATCTGAATCCTCAATTTCTTCATAAGTAAGATGGATACAGTGAAAGCAAAGAATGTTGTGTGTGTTAAAAAAAAATGTCTGCAAAACTGTCTCCTACAGCACTCAGCATGTAATTGGTGCCGGTTTTGCCACATCTACATGTGTGCTGCTTGCTGCTGCTAAGGAAATACTGTCCCCAGTCCAACTTTTAGAAACTATACACAGTTGAATAAATGGACAGAAAAGTACTTATGTGACAAAGTACTTGTGATATCTCAGAATGTACAAAAATATCATATATGAATATATAATCCAAATATTAAACCATTATTTGAGCATAGTGAGATTTTGAGCAATCATCATGTTTCCTTGTATTTTCCAGTGTGTTTTATGTAAAGAGGTGTTCAGGAAATTGAAAAGCAATAATAAAAATGGAAAGCAGTAATAGACTGTGTTACTTCCTAATGTTTGCTCACATTCCTCCATTTAACATGATTACTTCCAGCTTTTATATGTTACTTTCAATATTTAATCTATATCTCTGCACATTTTTATTGTAGGTCAAGTTGTATGCATATACAGCTTTATGGCCTATTATGTATCCTATGTATTTACATTTTTCCATGTGCTTTTTAAAATCTTTTTTTCTTTTCATCATTTGAATAACTATCTTCTATCATATTGCTAATGTGAGATATTTACTTAAAATAATCGATTTACTGAGTCTCTCCATTATATTTTTTTCATAAAAAATTAGTTCTTCAAAAACCTATGTGTATATAATTTATTTCAATTTGTTCATTCAGCTTCCTCAAGAAAAACCTCCAGGAGTAGGTGGATGCTGTTAAAAATAGAAGAGATTTTTGTGAACATTATTAACTTATCATAATACTCTTGCGTCCCAGGTAATTGCTCCAGTTCACCTCAATATCAGAAACCATATTGCATTCAGCATACCAAAGTCCCACCATGAACATCTTTATCTTTCCTTTTTGGTACCAAGGACTGAACTCACAACCTTGTGCTTTCCAGGCAGACACATATGCAATTGAGGTGTCTCCCCAGCCCAACATTTTGCTTTTTAATGGAATATTACATACACTACCTTTACACCATAAAAATCACCCTAGTAAGATAAACAACTACCTTAAGTTTATTTTTTGATGGATTGTTTTGAAATTAAATATTTGACTATAGTTTCTAGCATACTATGTCGTTTGAGTTCTTTATTCATGCAATTTGTTAATTTATCACTCTTACATCTTCTACCATTACTACTGGATCTTGACTCAAACAACTAACTGTGAACATAAATTTTAAGCAGGCTTGTTAATTGAACCAAGTGGGAAATGATACTAGAAAATTATGTTTAATCACAATCTGATAAAATTGTGTCATTGTGGTTTTGTAGAAGACACTTGTTTTAAAGAAATTTTATTTTTTCCCCTCTTTGGAATCCTTGGTCATTTTTTACTTGAAATGTCCCTTTTCTCTGTTCAGATCCAGGGAAGCATAACTTTTTCCTGTTTCCTGACTGGCCTTCATTTCTGTACGCTGCTTGTATCTTCATTTTCATTTTCTGTCTATAATTGCATTCTGTATCCTTTCTATTACGAAACACCTGAACTCAAGACAAACTCATTTCTTCGAACCCTTCTAACTTCTGCAGCTTGGGTGAGACATCTGGGGCCCCCTGGGCAAGGTACACCCTTTTGTTTTAAGGCATCCTGCACGCAGTCCTGCCCAAGGAACATGAAGATAACTTCTCTTATAATGAGGCAGAAAAGTCTGAGAAAGCTCAGCTCACCTGGGCTGTATGGGATGGACAGTTAGTTAAGACCTTAATATGTCTCCATAGACAAATCTGGTGGATTCCAGTAAAAGGAAGCTAAAATTAATCTGTCATATTTGCTGTAGGTTTTACCTGTATGATTACCTGGGTTTTTGTATCCTTTAGGAAACAACAAATGTTTTGAGAAATTATAGCATGCATAATAAAACCATGAGCATTTAAGATAACCCACTGGCTTTTAGATCTCTTTATTCATGGAGTCTGACAGGTTGCTATACGTTTCTCTAGCTTTAGTTCAGAGAGGTCACACCTGTATCAACTATGAGCATGAAATACCTGAGTTACATCAGAAATTAAACAGGTTAACTTCATACACTTATAAAATGCACAGCATTCAGATTAAACCAATGTCCTATTTAGTATTTTAGATATGGTCCCCATTGTAAGCAAGGAGCACTGTTGAGGAATTTCTCCTTTTAACACTGCGGCTCTGAGTTTTATGTCACACACAATACCTGGCTCTCTCTATAGGCCCAAATCTATTGGACACTGTGTAGCCAGTGCCTTTCGAACTTTTTATGCTGACATGATTTTATCTGTCTTTGGGGATCTGTTTTAACCCATGAAATACCTTTTCAAGTCATACGTGAACAACAACATATAT
>NDGN011451038.1:0-29166 GCA_002564285.1 Tympanoctomys barrerae
ACAGTGAACTATTATAACTGATCTGTAAATTCTTTCTTCATTTTAATTTTGGACAATTTTTATAGTTATATTCATTTATGTTTGTAACTATTTTTAATTTGCAATCTAGTAAAAAATTAAAACTAAAAATCAATCAATCAAAAAAAAATAAAAAAAATTAAAAAATAAAAATAAAAATAAATTCCACTTAACAGGAAAGATACCTGTGACGTGCCGTGCCGTGCCGTGCCGGGCCGGGCCATGCTGTGCCATGCCATGCTGTGCCGTGCCATGCCGTGCCGCTTTGAGAACGAGGCACGGAAACAGACATCAGATCACCTTCTGGGCCAGCGTCACACAGATGCCGAAGGCAAGCACCACACTGTATCTCTCACGGGAAACCCAAAGTGTAACAAATGATGAGCAAAATAAAAGATGGACGAAGGGAAACAGCAGGATGGACCAAGCAGGACGGGGGCGGAGGGTGGAGGCAGGAAGAGCCAACTGTGTGCGTGCAGTGCTCCAACTCCCACAGTGAGTACTGTCATCACAGGCCCCAGACATGGACGGAGAAAGAAATGACAAGGTGAGAAAAAACATCCACAGAAGGAGGGACGAGGCAGGGGAAGAGCAAGGAAACAATAATCCCAGAGTTCTGGGGTTACAGGTGTGGGCCACCACACCCAGACAGCACTACACTGAAAATGAAGATAGGTAAGTACAGGTACCTGCACCCTAGGATGAATGTAAACATTACGTGCTAAAAACGTACTAACCAAAATATTTGCAAAGATCTCATGAGCAGCACACTGACTGAGGTTACCCCCCAAATGCTGCCCGAGGCCCCCAGACCCCAACCTCACTCAGTCTTGAAGACCAATAGTTCAGGATGCCTTTACACTGGTTTCAACCCAACCGTGCACAATACTAGCACAGGGCTCAGAGGCAGCACGGGCCTGAGAGCCCTTTTCTTCCTCCTTAAAGTTCTCTGCTTGGGTAAAGAGCCTCAGCCAAGATGTCCCCCTGCAATGGCACTCGAGCCACCTGGAGCCACATGCACTGCCCGGCCTCTCCAGGGTATGGGTCGGGGCCTGGCTTGGACTGAAGAGGTGTACTGTGGACAACCTGTGGGGCTGTGCAGACACCTGCTGCCCCAGTCCCCATGCCCTCGGGGAGCGCTGGTCCCACCCCCTGGACGCTGTGCACACCTTGGTGCCGTGCTGCACAGGGCAGATGGGCGGTGTGGCTGCCTGTCCAACCAGTTGAAAAGATGCTGGAGGGACGGCCAGTCCTCCTGTGTACAGAGTCAGCATGGACCTTTCCCAATGACCACAGATTATCACCAAGAGTGAGGAAAGGCCGGAGGGCTTCAGAACCACTGATGATACTCAACAGAGTTGTCAATACTTGGATTGATTTTGCTCTTACAAACTGCACCGCCGCAAAGGGGCAGCCAGTCTGGCTGCGCACTAAGGTGCTAGGGAGTGCTGGCCCCACCCGACGCCAGTCTTAAACTCAGGCACACATAAAGCCTGTAAACATGAAGACATTTTCTTGTGCTATTATTCCTCTGTCTCACCTCAGAGATGTTTTACAAGTTAACTGTTGTAATATTTAACAGCTATGACATTTTGGGGACGTCCAGACCTGGTTGCTTGAGATTGATGGCCTGGTTATGCGTAGTTACGTGAGTATTCATCAAAACATTAATTCAGAAACAAATGTTTACACTTTAACTGTCTGAGATAAAAAGGAAGTTCATGTGCTACATGGTTAGTAATTGAATATTAAATTTTACACTTGGTTCTTGAACTTAAAATAATCTCCAGGGAAATAACTTAAGGAAATATTGCAAAGGAGCCAAAAACCCTTGCTTAGATTCACCTATGCTACACTTTTAAATCTTTTTGAAATCAAGAAAGGTAAGTTTTAAATTAATGCTTGAAGTAAAAATGAACATATTAGATATTCAAAATGTCCAAAAGAGAGATGTGCTGGTTTGGCATGGAATTTACATCTGGTAATAGTTCACAGCCACTGATAACAGCTAAGAAGACCAGGTAGAAAGACAGAAATCGTACGTCATCATACAAGCAAGCAAATCCAACACAGCACACACATGGGCTCCAGCTATGCACAAAATATATGAGTGTGGAGAACAGCTACACGTCTACATACTGCTTATCTCAAATTTAAATTTAACTGGGGATCTTGGATCTAATCTGGCAACCACAATATTAGACAAAACGCTTGTGCTAATACGTAAGCATTCCAAATACCTTAAGTGTTACATTTGATTAAACAAGCCGGGTCTTTGGAAAGACAGTCGGTGTAAGGGTACGTCTAGCCTCCCGTGGCCTTAGGAAGAACTTGGTCCACAAATGATAGATGCATGGGCACAGGGGATGCTTGAGAGGAAAACCTGACTTGCTCTCTGCTGGTTTGCTTTGCTTTTGGGTTTGGAGACAAGCTCTCATTTTGCAGCTCAAGCTGGCCCTGAACTCGAGGCAATCCTGCCTCAGCCTCTTGAGTGCTGGGATTATAGACATGCGCCACCATACAACCATATCTGGCCTGAAAAAAAGGTCCTCAATGTTAACACTTTCACTCCTCTGTTGGCCTGGGATGAACTCAGACCTCCATGTCAGCGGCTGAAACAGAAAGGGTTTTTCCAGCTTAGAGCTGAGTAATGAACATAGTTGCAAGCCGGAGAAAGCAACCTATAGACACACAGTTCCCATAAGCTGTGACTTCCCAAGAATCACTGTAAAGCAATTATTGAAGAAAACTCAGACCAGCGTTAAAGGCCACTCAACACCCTCAACCATGACCTCACAGAGCCCTGTGCTACTCAACCCGGGACACGGCTCGGGTGGGCTCCCATGAAATGCAGGGCTTCCCGAGCCTCAGAGTCAGGAGAGGGTCCGCACACAGCACCCCACACGGGGTAGACATGTTCCTCCGTGATGCCGGCTGGCTCGTCCTTCAGCGAGTGAGTACAATTTTCAAATTTCCTTTCTCACTCAGTGACCCTGAGTTTAAAGTCTTTTTTGGCGAAGAAGCAAAATAGGGTTCCTACAGTGCAAGGACCTCTGGTTAAACCCCAAAGACAGCTTTGGGTCTGGAAGCCTTTGGAGTGCAAGCTGAGGCAGCAGGCAGCGCCACAGTGGGTGTGGCTGCAGCAGGGCACGTGGGGAGGAACCGCATTGCCCCACAGGCACCGTGAAGCCGCTGCCGCACAGGGCTGCGTGTCTGAGCCAGGAGAAGCCAGCACGTTCCCTGAGAACTCAGCCTCCTTGCTGCCAGGCACCCATAAGCCGGACAAGACCAGCACGCTGCGGGAAGGTGCCACCCCTCCAAGAACAGGGACACTGACCCCACACTGCCCTACAGAAGTGCAGTGGGACCCGAGGCCGCTGGGAGCCCTGAAGTTTGCCCGCCACCTACATCCACAAGTCTGAAAACTCTCAAGGCCTCAGAATTTAAGCATTTCTAGTTGAGACAGAGAAAATCTGCCTTTGGCCTCTACTGGAAACTATAAGCTGCACCTGAGAAGTCGGGCTGGGAGTCGGGGCTCCTCCGCAGGGGTGCAGCTCGGAGGAGCACAGAGGCCTGTGACAGGGCTGCCAGGTCCCTATCTCTGCCTCCTGAGCCCGGTTCCTCAGGATTCCATGTTCAGCTCCAGGTGGCCCTCAGGCCAGGTCTTGGCCCCAGTCCTTTCGCTAAGAACTCGCTGCTGGCTTTATCCACTGGACAGGCCAGGCACTCTGTTCTTAACCCCATGAACCTCTTGATGTGGCGAGGTCGTCGGCCGTGCATGCTGTGTGAATGACCTTCTGCGGAATAGCTGTCACTATAAACAGGTGCCCTGGAGGCACAGCTTAAGCAAAGCCACTGCGGAGTGGAGTCCAAGCGGCCTCGGGACATGACCTCCCAACCCACAGGGTCTGCTCGTCTGTGCCCACGGGGCCCTGGCATGTGGGTGCCCATCCTGCAGCTCTTTCCACATGCCTGCTTCTGTCCCACCCTGCTGAGCAGCATGGCGAGGGCGCATGAAGGGCTGGCATCGCTCTCTCCTTTGATGGCTCGGGGTGGGAGCCTACTGTTACTTACAGCACCACAGCGCCACACAAAGCCGTCAGGCCCTGCGGGTCTCATCCAAAGGCCAGCAGGACTGAGAGGTTCCCGAGCTGAAATGATGCCAAAAGGCCTTTCTCACCTGTCCCGATTTCTCTGTAAAATAATTTCCTGAGGGTGAAATACTGACGCAGGTTCTAGAGGACCACTTCATTTCACAGTGAGTTTTGCATGAATTGGTCAGGTAAAAATCACTCCTTTATGCCAATTATACCAAAAAAGAGATTTTACTGCCAGATTTGGCCTGAAAGTGCAGGTTGAAGAAATAACAGATGTGATTACAGGCTGAGTCGGACTCAGCACAAAAGCTAGAAGCCCTCAGCCCGGAGGAGACTGTCGTTCTCTGCCTCACACCTGCGTCAGGCTGGGCAGCTCCCCCGGGCAGCGGGCCTGGCACAGCCCCAAGAGGGGAGGGGGAGTCTGGGAGGAGGGCGTGAGCCCCGAATCTACACTGTGCCGACAAGCAGAATGGCTCCTTGGGTAAGTGGAAAAAGGCAATAGAACAAACATCTGTATTTGGTTACAAATAAAACCAAGTTTAACAGTTCAATTTAAAAAAGCATCAGCTAGTGATTGCCTTTGCCTGATTATGCTTTGACGAACTGCCTGTGACTTTCTCTGCCAAAAGCTCATCCGGCCCCATGGGTTGCAGGAACACAGTGAGCTCCAAGGATGGCAGCAGGGCTGCCGGGGCAGAGGCAACAACAGCAGACTCTGGGTGTACAGCCCTGCACACGGGCGGGTGAGCCAGGGCCCGTGGAGCACGCCCCCACTGCCCATGCCACCACACAGGGAACACATCTGGGACCAGTGTGGTTCGCAAGCCACCTCCACGGTGCAGAATGCATTGGACCGTCGGTCTCAGAGCTTCTGGCAGCTAACAAGCAAGTGTATGAATTCCAGAAAGCAACAAAGCGTCAGCCAGCCCCTGGGGAGCCGGGAGCAACCTGTCAGTACTTCCCCGACTGCAGTCCGGAGCTAACAAGATCGGGTCACCTCCACAGCAGCACTTAGCATAGCAGGCCCTGGTGACCTGCTTCCCAGAGAGCCAGGTGGATTGGCCTGGACTGCCTCAGTGCCCCAACACTGTACCCATGTTGCCCCCATGTTGCCAGATAGCATTTCAGGCCTGCTGTCCCCAAAGGGACCACGAGCTGCCATTCCCCAGCCCAGAAATGGTCAGTAACCCCACCTCCACTGAGATGCCACACCTGTCACAGAGCACCAGCAGGACCACACCAGCTCAAGCCAAATGCAAACTTAGGGGCAGAGATGTCTTTACTGAGAAATACTCGCCACAGAAGCAGTTCTCCCCCGGAGAGCGCTCTGCTTGGTTACGCCTGCAGCCTCAGGTCCCGGGCCCTCAGCTCCTGGGAGGTCGGTGTTCCTGTGCTTTCACAGGACAGCCGCTTTCCCACTCCACGATCCCCTTCTGAAGACTGTCAGAGCAAACGCCGCTCCAGGCTTCACGGGTGGTACCTTGCTGGGGCAAGCACGGGCCAGCAGGGAACTGGCAAACAGCTGACTCCCGCTGCCACGGACTTAAGGCCCACTACCCCAGCTCCGAACCCAAAGCTTTAAAAAGAAGCTTTTAAAGAGCATCAAAGAACAACCAAGGCATGGATACCTGCTGTCCAAATCAAACCCAAATCTGGCGACATGTTTTTCAGTGTCTCAGCTGCAGTGCCCCCCGACAGTCACGGAATACGAGCTGGGGACCCCACCACACAAGGCCTTGTTGCTCTTTCTATTGTACCTGCAACTTTGAAACTCAGTATCAAACAGAACATTTTTGTTTTTCCTAAATTTACTTGTATGCTGTTTTTATTGTTTTGGATACAGGGTCTCACTATACAATTTAGACTCACAGTGATCCTCCTGTCTCAGCCTCCCCAGTGCTGGGATTACAGGCGTTCTTGGCTTTAAGACCGGCACAGCGTACCTGGGCTCCGGGGCCGGCACAGCGTGCGAGGCTGGGGATAAAGCCCATCTTTGCACTTGTCAGGCAGGTACATGCTCGCAATGCCCAGCTATCTCCTCGTACGTATTTGTGCATTTTAAACACCATAAAAATATACACAGATTAAATCCCCACTCAATGTGAACAGACACCCTATGAATACATACTTCTACTAAAATTACAATATGCATCAAAATGTCATCTCAACTCTACTGTTCCCATAGTCAAGAAAGCTTGGGCTGGCCAAATAGCTTAGCGGATTAAAGCTCCTGCAAGCAGGCACAGGGGCTGGGCCTGTAATCCCCAGGCTGCCCTGCTGGCCCCGCCCCCGGGACACACTGATACAGCAGTTAAGGCTGGGAGTGGTGGCACGTGCCTGTAATCCCCGCTCTTGGGAGGCTATAAACAGGTGGATCGCTATGAGTCCAAAATAGTAGTGAGGCCCTGTAGACCCTTTAGACCCTTCCCTAAAAAATACACAAAAAGAAGAAAAAAGAAAGCAAGCTGATGGAGCACGACTTCCCTCTTACATGTCTGAGGGAGCCAGCTTGCTCAGCCACCGCTGGTACTCCTGACTATGCTCACATTTCTCCTGGCAGGACCTCAGGTCAAAATCTCTGTGACACCACGTGTGCACACGCAGTGGCAATGAGCTCTCTCACAGTACTAAACCCAGAGAAAGGTAAGCACAGGGCACGGCGGCTGGATCCCATGCAGGTGTCCGGCCTGGCTGGGGGGTGGTGACATCTACGCTCCCCGCGATAGCCACTACGTCTGAAATGAGCCCAAAGCCTCCTCGTGAGGATCACACACAGCAATCGACACAGACAACCAGCGGAAGTGCTGAAAAGTCCAACATCATAATTCATGAGATGAAGCTTCTAAGAGTAAAACACAAGAACCACGCGAGCACGGATGGCCTCCAACACCTCGTCCTTCATGCAGTGTGACTTGCCTGCCGGATACTGCATGTGCTTCCCCATCCAGGGGCAGCCGGAGGGTCGTTCCAATAAGCTGGCTGCCTCCTGCATGCAGCCCTGAGATAGCCGAGGCAAGAGCCTGGGGTTTCAAAGCAAATAAAAGGCTTCCTCATCTAAGTCCCTCAGAATTATACATTTTTAAAGTGTCACACTCTAATAAACTATTGTAATAAATGTCTGAATTTATCAAAATATGCTGAGATGTCACTTCTCATAGTATCTCTAACTTTCACTCTGAAGAAACTCAAAGCAGTAGGGTGAAAATACGTCCAGCAAGCACAAGAGCTGGCTGTGCCCTCGAGTGGGGCTTCATATGGATTTGGATCCAGTAATACCAAAGCCGCTTGTGAGACACACATAACCACCCCAGCTGGGACCATCTCGGGCAAGGGCCGCACTCGTGCCACTAGCGCTTCCTGTGACACAGAGGCTTGCTGAGGCCAGCGGGGAGGCATCTGCAGACGCTCTTCACTGCCAGGTAAGCTCTCTCTATTGGGCTGATCAGCAGAGACCGCTCTGTGTTCGTGTGAAACAGCTCCAGGAGACGGCAGTGAATCCTCTTGCTCCCAAGAACATAAAAGGACTCAAGCCCGTCTGTGCGCCACGCAGGGCTTCGCCATAAGAACGTGAGGCGATGTGGGATCCAGCCGCTGCACGCTGCACACACAGCACAGCGCCACGTTGCACGCCGCCTCCCAGATGAACACTGACTTGCCAGAGTTAGGCAGATAGAGGCCGGGGGTGCGGGGCTGGCAGTGAGTACCCGGCACATATTTGTCACATGCATGAGTGACACCCGATCACCGACCTTCCAGGCTCATCTGAAGCTGGAAATATGAGCTGCTGCTCCCCTGGCTAGGTGAGGGCCACCTTGTTTCTCTAGGGACACAACGGCGCCTCCATCAAGGCCCAGAAGTTACGGGATTTACTTGCTGTCTCCCCGGCATTTGAGCTGATCATCCACTGCGTTGGGCACTATGCAAGGTGGAGCCCGCAGTGTGGGCTCAACATCCCAGCAGGGTTTGCATCAGTGTGCCAGGTCTGCCCTGGTGCCAGGGAAGCCCCACTTGGCCTCAGACTCAAACTCCAGAATGAGCCCTCAGAGAGATGAGGAGGCTGTGTCACTCCTCCTCGGTGGTCAGGAGAGGCCTGCAGGGAGCCCCAGCCACTTCCCCTGGGAATAAACTCCACGCTGCCGCCTAACCCCAGAGCGCATTCTCAGCGTGGGCTGAGGACGACACGGTCAGGTCCACCACTGCAGAAGTGGACAGCACAGATGAGAAGATCCAGAGCAGCAGCACGTGCAGGACCCAATGCTTGAGAACAACGTCTTTTGTTCCTGAAACTAGACTAAAGATGGAAACAAACTGACAGCCTGGTCCTGACCCACCAGCTAGCTGCCTGAGATCTGACAACCAAGACAGAAAGTACTTGCTGCTTCTGAGCTTCTACTTTTCTCCTGCAAAGCCAAGTTCCTTTCCATTTGCTCGTGGTGCAAACACAGAGAGTGCTACCTATTGCACACAGCACCTGCGACCCTTACTGGGAACCACACCCAGTACACGTGCACTCCATAGGTAACAGACATAGCCCATCCTCCAGGCATCCCTTGGGGACACGAGGGACCCCTGAGCAAGAAAAGAGTCCCCGCCCCTCTGGAGCTTATAGTCCAAAAACTATGTGGAGATGTTTTCTACACAAGATGCACCCGGCAAATAGGAGGCATTCACAGTAAAACCCCAGCACCACCTCGCTACTCTGACATCCAATCTGGCAGTTTGGCAGTTGTAGAAATCCAACTCTAGGGCTGGGGAGATAGCTCAGTAGAACAAGCGCTTGCCTGGCAAACTCAAGGTCCTGAGTTCAATCCCCAGTACTATAAGAAAGAAAGAAAGAAAGAAAGAAAGAAAGAAAGAAAGAAAGAAAGAAGCCCAACTCTATCTGAAGATGCTCAAGGAAGAAAATGAGTCGCTTCCATCACATATACAACATGACTGTTGGTCGAGATGCCTGGTGAGTCCTACGAAGCCAGCACACTTCATTAGGTAGCTGAACTGCTTCCTCCCCACATCTGAGGAAGCCAAGACACGCCCCACCCAGAATAAAGACCAACTAGGGGAAGAGTGTCCTGGCTTTATGAAGCCTCGTTATGACCACAAGAAAAGAGGGAAAGAAACCTGAGCCCAGGGCTAAGGAGCCCACACCAGAGAGGCCCCAGCCTGAGCCGAGATGGCCCGCAGCTGGCTCGCGCCGCAGGTCCGCCCTGCTCAGGGCTGGCTTCTCCCACATGCCAAGACCCCTTGGGCAGCTCTGGCTCTCACTGGCTTGACTGGATGAAGGGCAAGGCATGTCCAAAACAGAGTACCCTAAGAGTGGCCCAGGGACGTCCAGTCCTCCAGCTCCTAGAGCTCTTCCACAGCGGCAGGGCGGGCACCCCAAAGCCAGCCCCTGCCCCAAATGCTTCCACTCGCTCCCTCCAGGACCTGCATTCTTGTTTTTGTGCAGGATCAGACCCAAGCCCTAATGCAAGGCAGGCAATCACGCATACTGAGCACGTCCTCACCAAGACCTCTGCTGTGCAGATGAGGAAGCTGGGACACAGCTGGAGGAGGAGGGAAGGCGCACACAGGTGCGACTTCCTCCGCAGTGCTGTGCCAGGCTGGGGCTCACCCTGAGTTGCACCCCTAGGCCATGTGCTCTCCTGGAGGAAGCCGAGGAGACAGGAGGGAGAGAACGGCCAACACTATCGAGTACGTGAGGTGGCAGGGGCTGCAGCAGCAGTGCAGTGGAGACGCCGGCATGGCAGAGCACTGGCACAGCGAGCGTGGGGACAGGTGTCTGGGCACCTGGGGACAGGTGTCAGAGCAACCACGAGGACAAGCACCTCGCAGCCAAACCAGCTGTGAGCAAGAGAAACAACTCTGGTGAGGCGGGAGGGAGCAGGGACCGGGCTTACAGCCAAGCAGAGGACTCCGTGTTTGCTCCAGCAGGACGGCAGGAGGCACAGGAGGCCTTAAGCGTCAGGGTGACAGCTGACTTCATGGCACAAAGCTCACTGCAGCATGTGTGGGAGGACAGGGGGTGCTAGGAGGACGCACGCGGGGGCCCTGGAGGGCATGCTGCGTCCAGCTCAGAAGCGCAGGGCAAGGCAGGCGCTGTGACTCAGTTCAGCCCTTTGCTGGCTCGGGAGGGTACTGGCCACTGACCTGCAGAGGGTACAGTCTGCTGGGCCCGGGGATCTAGAATCACCAGAATATTGAGTTCCCACCTTTTGAGAAGCAAATAAATGATCACACAGACACAAGCCAGTGAACCAGACAGAGAAGGGCAAGCGAGGTCTTCTTTCCAGTAGCTTTGACGGGACCTTTATCCAGGTTGGCTTCACGCACAGACCTGAAGGACAAGCTCTGGGTCCTTCACAAGACGCCACATCCCAGGGTAAGCTCCTCTCCTCATGGGCCCTCCAGTTTGTACACAATTCCAGAAGTCCAGAACCTTCCAAGGTGTGCTCCCAACTAGTGCCCAGGAGAAAGATGGGGGTCTGGAAGGTGTAGGAAGGTGTCGGAAGCAGCACACGTTCAACCAGTCCTCAGCTCACCGCTGCCTGGGCCTGCCTCACACGTGAGACCTTCTGCCTGCTGGGGCTGGCATTTGCTGAAAATGCCACATCATGAAATTGCTCTCATTCTTGGAGTCAAGATGCTGGCTTCACGTGCAGGAAGTCTGTGACAACGAGCATATTTCCCAACAGGAACTACATCATGAAATTCAAAGAGCCAGAAGCACAGATGTGCAGGTGAGGGCCCTAGAATGAGAAGACGGGTCCCCATGCCCCCACGGCCCCCACGGCCAGGGCCACCCAGAGGCCTCAACAAGAAATATTGGGCTCTTTCTGTGAACTCAGATGCCTAATTTTTAAGGAGAAAGAAATGTATAAATTAAGGAAAAGTAACTTCTCTTTCTCTGTTACTAAGAAACGAGATGGAGACACAGAGCCAGGGAGTGACCAGGAAGACGGACAGGAGGGACTTCTGTCTGTGACTGAGGGACTTCCCGAGACTAGAACGCCTCGACTCTTGGGCAGTGCCCGAGAGAAAAACCCAGAAAGCAGCGGCATCAGAGCTGACGAGGACACTCGGACCAACACACTCGGGCCCAGGCTCCTCTGCCAGCCAGAGGGGAGGCCAGCGCGGCACCAGGCCGCAACGGGAGCACATTCAGTGTCTCGGGTCACGGCGGGTCCTGAGGAATTCTGGAAAACGTGAGTAGAGATCAGGGGAGGATAAGGAAAACTTGATCAAAACCAGAAGACAATAAAAAATAATGCAAAACTAGGCATGGTGACACATGCTGTAACCCCAACACTGGGGAGGCTGAGACAGGAGGATCACCATGAGTCCAAGCTGTGTGACGAGACCCTGTACCAAATAAACAAATAAGTAGAAGGCTTTTTAAAAAATCAGAGCAAAGCAGCAAAATTGAATGTAGACTGTGACAACCACTTTTTCAATGTTGATTTTAAGAAAGCAAACTGCGCATGCCATTACCACGGGGAGGCGGCGCTGCAAGCACAGCTGTGCAGAGTTCGTCAGAAGTGTGGTTCTCCTTCCGTGGAAGAGCAGCCACTGAAGGACTGATGGATTAACTTTTTTTCTTTCCTTCTTATTCTGTAAAACTGGGAACTGAAACCAGGGCCTTCACACTGAGCTACACAGCCAGACCATTCTATCTTCATTTTTTATTTTGAGACAAGGTCTTTTGAAGCCACCGAGTTGCTCAGGTCAGGCTCAAATTTTCACTCCTCCTGCTCCAGCCCCCCAGAGTGCTGGGATTCCAGGGGTGCGCCCTCCACCAGGACAGCACTACACTTAAAATGCAGATTCCGGAAGTGGGCCTGGCGTGCAAAGTCTGAGTGGACCCACTAGAGTAATAACCAGCCAGCTTTAGAGGAGCAAAGTGACAGCTGAGGTCTGTCCCCTTCCAAGTGATGACTTTAAGAAGACATTTTGTAAAACTTATCCAAGATATTTTGATATCCAATTTAAGAAGCGCTTCTGAGCACATGTCATAACCTTTAGAAAATAGCCGTGGCAGGAGGTCAGTGCAGGGTGGGGGGGGCTTCCACGCATGACGTACTAAAGTGTTCACCCCTGCAGCCCATGTCTGGGCTGGGAGGAGACTGTAGTCAGGCAGTGCCACCATGGGCCAGAAACGTGATGTGACCTTCCTCGGATCAGCTGCCAAAATGATGGTCTGAGATGATGGCTGAAGATCTCTGTGGCATTAGTGAAAAACTCCCAGGCAGTGAAGGCCTCTGAAAAACACCAGAGGGAGAGAAGCCCCAGCTCCTGGGCTCCTCCTCACCACCTCATAACCTGACCCCTCGTGCTCCCTCTTGCCTGCAGGTGGCAGGGGCCACAAGCCATGGCACGTCCACCTGGCAGGTGAATGAAGGGCAAGTCGGGCCTGCAAGGGGCCATTTCCTCACTTTCCAGTGCCAACGAGTCTGCGCTCCCAGGCCATCCCAAGGCAGGGGTGAGCCGGTGAGAGCAGGCACTTAGAGTTGGCATGAGGGAGGAGGAGGAAGGGAAGCAAAGAGGAGGAGGAGGAAGAGGTGGAGGAAGAGGAAGACAAGGAGGGAGAGGAGGAGGGAGAGGAGGGGCCCACATCCACAGCTGGCTCTGAAGCCAGCAGAGCATCTGCCTCGGGGTCCCCAGGACCCCTCCCTACACGCCTCGAGGCCCCTCCTGGTCACAGAGTTATCTAGCTGAGACCTCCTGATGTTTATAATGCCACTGTAATGCCACACCGATGAGTTCTTGCTGTGGCCTGCGCCTACATCCCCCTGTCCCTGGCCTGGTGTGGTCAGAGGTGGCTGGATCTAGGGGGGTGATGCTGGGACTAAGCCTGCCCCCCTCAGGGTGTGGGCAGCACCAACCATTAGGCTACAGCCTGCAGAGCATATGAAGCCGGCTGCTACTGCAGATGCTGGTGGGCTGCCTGCTGGTACCTTCTGCCCTCGGCTTCCCACCAGGGCCCGTCTCTCCTCTGCCACAGCCTCTGCCGCACCACCCTGCCTTCTAGCCAGCCAACTATGGGCTGAAACTGTGAATCAAACTACCCGTCTCTTCCCGTAGCTCCAGGTACCCGCTGTGTTGTCTCAGCACCAATAACAGTAAGACGAGTCTGTACTCTACTCAACACTTCTCTTGGTTCAGAGCTCATTCTGAGCTTTGTCCCGCACAGCTCCACATCCTGCACAGCTATAGCATCCATTATTATTGCAGTGACGTTGGGATCTTCCGCCAGCCCGGTCACGCACCGCAGTGGCACAAGTCCTTCTGTCTACCACTCAGACCCACGTGGAACCACACGTGTTTCTGTCACTGCCCTCACTGAGGAGGCACAGCCCCCGTGGCTCTGCCAGTCACTGAAACACCACACCTGCGAAGGCAAAGCCAGGGCACGGCCTCGGCAGCCAGCTCCCCGGGACCTTACCCATCTGCCAACACGGCAGCCCTTCTGCAGCAGCTCCTAACCCCTTCCCAAGAGTGATCCAATTAATGAGAATATGATGCTTCTTAAGAGACTGGAACAATGTATATGTGCAAATTGCACTGTTTAAATTTAAATTGCTGATTTCTAGTTATACCGCTTCATATATAATAAGTATTGCAGAAATCATTCCCCAGGGATCCTAAAAGCACCTCGGTCCTGAAGGTGCTCTCCATATTGGCAGTCCCTGACACTCAGTGAAGTCGCCTGGCTCCTTGGCCACTGGCAGGCCCTCTGCATGCACCTGGCCTTCTCCCCTCACTCTCAGGCTGCCCAGGCAAGCCAGGGCCTGGGCCCTCATGAGGGCTCCCCATGGTACGTCGTCCTTCCTCCTGTCTGTACCAGAGGCCAAATCTGCTGACCTAGAGATCTGACCACAGAGAAAACAGGTCGATTCCTGTGGTTCCAGAAAGCTTAAAACATTTTAAAAAATAATACCACTTCAAGGATGCTGCTTCGGTCAAAATTAACATTGTCACACAGGTTTTTCCTTCTCTTTTCATTGCAAAGCAAGTAAAAAGTGTTAATTGTCATGCTGATAAAATTTTCATTTATAGAAGTCCCAAGGAGGCTAGATTAGGCTGTTAGGATTTTAGACTTAAAGACTGAGAAACCAATAATTGTTGGAAGCTGGACCTTAATGCCATGTTCAGACTTCCAAGATCCTCAAGGGAAAGAAGTCACTCGGCCAGCCTTTTCGTCAACTGGTGCACGCGTTCGTTCATACAAGGACTGATCCAAAATGATGATGTGTATCAAAATTTTAAAAGCATTACAGCAAAAGACAGCATCCCGAATCCCCCTCCAAATCTTCCCCCTCAGCTCAGGCACATGTATCCACTGTCCTTGCCACTTTTTGAGCAGCTCTGGCTGGATGTCCTCTTTCCTGAGTGTCTTGACAAGGTATGACTGAAAATTATCACAAATGCTGCCCTGCAGAAAGGCAGGTTGGCACAAACATAAGAGTTCACCAACAGAATAAAAAGAAAATCCACGAACTGGAAAAAAATTTAGCAGACTGTCCCTCAGACAAAGGACTTCTATCCAGATTATATAAAGTATTTTTAAAAAATCAGCTCCCCCAAATTCAAGACCCAATCAAAAAATGAACATCTGAGATGAATATACACTTCTCAGAGGCAGAAATGCAAACGACAAACAAACATACAAAAAATGTTCAACATCATTGGTCATTTGAGAAATGCAAATTAAAACAATACTGAGATTCCATCTCACCCCCCAAAAAATGGCTATTATCAAGAAATCAACCAATAACAAATGCTGGAGGCTCAGTGTGGAAAAAAGAACCCTTCTCCACTGTTGGTGGGAGTGTAGACCCGTCTAACCACTGTGGAAATCAATGTGGAGATTCCTCAGAATACTGGGATTAGAGGTCCCATTTAACTCAGCTGTGCCCTTCCTGGGTATTTTCCCAGAAGAACTGAAAATCTCATACTACAGCGATATGTGAGCACCCACGTTTATAGCAGCACAATTTGTCATAGCTAAATCCTGAAAACAACCCAAATGCCCATCAACTGAGGAACAGACAAAAAATATGTGGTGTTTTACATAGCTATAAATTAAGATAAACTTGAGGCTTTATAGGTAAATGGATGCAATTAGAGGCCATACTCATAAATGAAGTAAATCAGACCTGCATGTATAAACAGTGTATTGTCTCCCTAGCGTGAGAACCTGAAAGAGTAAATAAAATCCAAATAGATGCTGTGGAAAGGAAAGAATCTGTTTAAAGGGAAAGAACAACTGAGATGAGGGAAAGAAGGGAAAAAGAAACAGAAATGTATATACACAGGATAGTGCACCTCTGATTTCTACTGGGCTAGTGAAATGAACAGTCAATGCTTAAGTTGTTTCCCTTTTTAATTTTTTGACCAATTTTCTGACCAATTTTGTATGCTTATATCTGATAATCTGAACAACTAATTTGAAGACAACAACATGCAACAACCATTGTTGAATTCCCATCATTTTGTTTAGCATAATTCTGTAGCATTTCTAATGTTTCTTACTATTTTTATGCTCTTTAAAAAATAAAGCAGTTTTAAAAAAAGAAAAAATCATAATGGCGAGTCCTCAATGTCCTTATGCATCAGCTCCGGCACTGTGCAACTCCCAGCTCCTCCCCCAGAGATGACCATGAAGGGGACACATTTGGGATCCATTCAGGACACTGAGGCAGTCGGGACAGCAGTCGGGACACTCAGGATTCAGTGGAGGATGCCAGAGTGCTGCAGGACACGGGAAGGGCGGTGGGGGGAGCACTCCTGCACCCACAGGGAGATCTGCAAGGACTGACGCCATGTGTCCTGCTACTGTGGCAAGTTTTGAAAAGTTAAACATTCATCAGCTCTTGTGTCACCCCATGCATGTGCGTAAAACTGAAGAACACAAGATCAGACACAGTCCCTGACCCCAGAGAAACCCACCACTCCAGAAAGTACTTTCTCCAGGGTCTGTATTGTTGGGAAGTTCCATGCTGGGATGACAGCAAGGGTCACCCTGGATGTGCCAGGTAGGGAGAAGAGAGAGCAGGCTCCTAGCACCAAGCACAAGACGTCACTGCAGATCAGGACAACGGCCAGGTGAGTACAGGGTGACCGGCCATCTTTCTGGGCAGAAGCCCAGGTGTCACACCCGCCACAGCTGACCAGGGATGAGGCCGGACCGTGTACAACCCGGCTGCCTTCTGCCACTCCAGAGGCGGCCCAGCTCTGCCCTGCCCAAGGGGAGAGGGTCTTAGCCTGTGCAGCATCCAGGACCCTTCCTTCCTGTTTAAGGGGCTCTGGGCCTCTCAGCAGCTCTTGGCCTCAGGTGGGTGGTACCTCCATAGACAGCTGGCGGGGCTCAGGCCCCTCCGCTCTCACCTGCTCTCACCTGCTCTCACCTGCTCTCACCTGCTCTCACCTGCTCTCACCAGCAGCTCTTGGCCCCAGGTGGGTGGTGTCTCCACGGACAGCTGGCAGGGGCTCAGGCCCCTCCGCTCTCACCTGGAGGCCCCCACAGACCCTGGGCGCTATAACAGACCTCTGTGCTTGTGGCCAGAGAGTGTTGAGGTGTCTCCTCCTGGTGTGGCCTTGCGTCTCGCCTCCAGCCAACAGAATGGTTACTGTGCTGGCCTGAGTCCCTGTCTTCAAAACAGCTATTTAAACCAACACATCTCCCAGAATCTGTGAGGGCATACTACCTGCACTGGTCGGAAGCTGCTCTGGGAGAGCTGGGAGTAGGCCGCCGTCCTAAGTTCCCCTGAACGCTCCTCAAAAAGCTCTGGTGGTGCAGCAGCAGAACTAGGTGACTTCAGACAGGTGGCTGCTGGTCCCACAAGGGTCCAAAAGGAGAGTCCCTCATGAAAAAGACAACTCAGGATGAATGAAGAGTACGAGACTAAGGTGTGGTAGGATCAGAAAGGCGAGGAGCAAGGCAGGCCAGATAGCTCAACAGACTAAAGCGCCTGCTTAGGCAGATGCAGGGACCGTGGTTCGATCCCCAGCATGCCGTGCCAGCCTCACCCCTGGGGTGTGCTGAGCCAGCGACTGAGACTGGGTGTGGTAGTGCACCCCTATAATCCCAGTGCTTGGGAAGCCGAAAACAGGATGATCACTACGAGTCCAATCTCTGTAGTGAGAGCCTGTAGAACCTGTACTAAATACACAGAAAGAAAAACAAAGCAAGGTGAGGCAACAGTGTACTCCAGGGAGATACACTGGCCAATGGGAAATACTCCACTAGACAGACCCAAAATATTAAGAAAAATAGGGGAGAAAATCCTGATAATCCAAATCCCCTGCTGCACACTGACTACATGGGACTGGCTCTGGGTAGCACCCAGCTTCCCCTCTGAGCCTCACTTCTTCTTGCCAGCCTCTCCTGTCCACACCACCACCTGCCAGGCCTGTGGCCCCAGGATGCCACCCCCAGCCCCTGGCTGGCGTCACCAAAGCCCTGCAGCACCTGACACCTGCTGGCAGCAAACACAAGGTGTGTGGGGCAGACTACCATTCAGACATCCAAAAGGAGGCGCCAGCATCTGCACTTGGGGCAGCAGGGCTGGGTGACTGCTACCCGCGGGCTCCTTGGAGCAGCCCCCCAGCGTGATGACCGCAGACAGGCGGGGTGCAGGATCCAGCGGCCACCGCTCAGCGAGCAAATGTCTTCACTCATCTTCACCGCACACTTTAAAGAACTTAATTTGTTTTGTGCATTTAGTCCAGAGTCCACAGGGTCTCACTACACAGATCTGACTCATAATGATCCTCCTGTTTTCAGCCTCCCAAGCACTGGAATTACAGGCGTGCACCACCACACCCAGTCTAAGAACTTAAATATCTTAAAATATTCCCTTGGGCAGGCAAGATAGCTCATGGTCTAAATCGCCTTTTTAGGCAAGCGTAGGCAAGTGTAAAGGGCCTTGGTTCTATCCCCAGCACCACATGCTGTGCCGGCCCCTCCCCCAGGGTGGGCTAAAGTAAAATAAAATAAAATAAATTTTAAAAATTCTTTTTACCTATAAATGTGTAATTGGCTGTACTATTTTTGTTTTAAGAAGAACAAATGGTACCTGTAACCACCCCACCTCACCCCGCCCCCAATCTCTTTTGCCCTTTTGTCATATGTCATGCATACAATCAGACGGCTGTCACCGTCACAGGTGATTTTCAAGATGCTTAAAGCCCCCGGCACCGTGGATGTGGGCATCTGTCAGCAGATGGTAAACAGCATGGCTGCTGTGGGACTGAGCTTTTCCGAGGACAAAAACACTCGAGAATCTCACAGCACTAAGAAGAGGAGGCCTGCCCTCACTCATCGCTTAGCTTTACATTGCTCGAGGGAAAAGTGGACCACGCCGTCCTCAGCTCCATCCCCAGGGTGGCTGGTGTTCACGCCCCTCGGCAGGTGGAAGGGCTGGGGCAGCTCTGCAGACTCGTCACACCCTCCTTCTCTCCTCCCGAGAAGGAGCCCTGGAGGAGAGAGATGCAGCTTCCACAGAGGCTTGGCTTTGAAGCTGCCCTGCCCAAATGTAAAAATAGACGGCCAAAATGTGAAATCGATTCTAATGGCAGGCGGCTCGCTGCGCTCCCCGTGCCCAGGATGTGAGGGAAACCTGCAGGCTCGATATAGCAACGGCCTGGGGCAGGCAGATCCACAACCCTCCAATAACCTTGAAAACAGCCACCCGTGGGACGTGGGATGGCAGAGAGGTGGCCTCTTCTCGCCGGCTCCAGTATGGGGATCAGAAGGCGCCGCTCGAGCTCCAAGCAGCAGCATGTAAGGGTAGGGGGCTAGGCCTCCTGGAGCTCTCTTCCAGCCTCCTGTACTGGGAGCCCCGCGCCCAGGCTGTGCTGGAGGCTTGCCAGGGGGCCCAGGGGGGGCACCCCCTCCCAACACACACCAGCATGCACTCTCATGACAGTGTATCAGCCTCCTGTCGCTGCCACCTGACAAAGTAGAGGCTTGCTTCAGCTCATGGTTTAGGGGCTCAGCCCGTGGTCTGACAGTGTCATGGTGGCAGGGTGTGGTGGAGGGAAGCTGCACCCACAGCAGCCAGGAAACACGACGAGGAAATGCCAGGGAGGACGGGCAGGGCCGGGCACAGTCCCCACTGTCACGGCCTGGGACCCAGCGCTCCCACCCGACCTCCAGCCCAAGTCCCCTCGACCTCCCAGCAGCCTCAGCTACAGCCCCACACCGGCTGTGCCCTGGTGGGGGTGGCGCCCAGGCCTTTTCCACACAGTCACCTCAAAAATCAAGGACTGTGGGGGACAACCAGATCCAGACAGCACAGGAGCCGTGACACACAAACACACTCACACAGACTGTGCCCACCCACAGCTCTCTCACACACACTATCACACACTCACATACTCACACTTGTAGAATTTTACACACACCCACCTGCACACACCTATACAAACATTCACGGCACCTCAGACACTCATACACACACATCTATAGCACAGATACACTGCATCTCTCACACTCAGAGCCTCACCTCACACACACACTCACACACACACACACACACACGGACACACTCACAGCCCTCACACACTCCTCCACGGTCATGTCAGCCTCGAAGTGTTCCCAGAAGTGCAGAGGAGAGAGGGCACCCCAGGGCCCCCTGACCCAGGACAGCTGGGGGCAGGATGCAGCTCTACCGCTCTGGGCCCTGGAGGCCCAGCTCGTTCAGGCAGCCAGACCTGGCCCATGCTGGGCTCAAGCCTCAGACTGCGAACGCCGCAGGCAGGCCAAGGCCACCACAACAGCGGCAGGAGGGAGCAGGCTGAGTGGCGGGGGACCCCAGCCTGGCAGCCGCTGGGGCCCCCCTCTGGAGGGCAGTGCAACCTTCCTCACAAGGCGGCCTGGACAGGTACCCCAAAGGCAGCAAGCAAGGGGCTCTCTGCTCACCACAGAGGAGGTGAGCTGGCCACAGGTGACCCTGCCCAACTCCTCCAAAAGACACTGCCAAGCCCTGTGCAGAGGAGGGGGGGGGGAAGGAAAGGGTGGGACGGGAGTGCAGACCCACAGGGTGAGCGACCCCAGCCCCAAGGCCGCTCCCTGCCAGCAACACAGCAGGCCCTCGCTGGAAGCGAAGCGAAGCGCTACAAACTGGGCTGAAGACGGGCGGGGAAAGCACCAAGCTCGTCACCCACTGCCACGCACTTCAAAATAAGCACAGCTGGCCAAGGCTCTCCAAACTGCCCACGCGAGTGCTCTCCTGCACCCCACCCAGGCGGTCACTGAGGACAAGGACCCGGAGACAGGGAACACAGTCGCCCTGGGCTGGGCTCCCCTGATCTAAGCGCAGGAGTCAGCAAGCCAGCAACTAGAGAACTCATGAATACAAGCCACTGCTCGGGCGTGACCTCGTCCTCGCCTCTGCCCTGATGAGGAGAGGTGGCCGGGGCGGGGGTACATTCTGGGAAGACTGTGCTTGCCTGCGCAGGTGGCGACAGCGCTGTGCTTCTCGAAGCAGATTCAAAGCACCCCACACGGTTAGAAGAGAAGCCCAGAATTCTACACCCCAGTACCCATCCCTGACACCCAGCCAACCCCACAGAAATAGCAGCCACGGGCGACCTCCCTGCGTTGTCGCCTGTGAAGTCCCATCCCCGCCTTTTCAACCTTTAACTATGGGGAGGAGAGCACAGGCCAGGCGGCCAGCTCAGCTCAGCTTCTAGCAGGGCTTTCACAGAGGTAAAGAAAGTGCGACACTCCCGGCACAGCATCCCAGCACCTGGCCCCTCAGTGCCCCGACCCAGCTGCTGGGACACAGTGAGAGATGTGCCACCCGTTGCCAGGTGCCACCCAGCGGCCCCAAGTGGTGAGTGACAGGGTCTCCACCAGGATCTTTACTGTCCCTCCAGTGGTCAGCACTCTACTGGAGAAAATCCGCGAGTAAGTTGGATCCAAACCCTCCAGCGCGCACCTCCCCCGGTTTCTGGCTGAAGCCCCAGCCCTGTGCGCCCGGGGTGGGGGGAAGCCTAGCTTGGCAGGGACCCTGGGCTCCGTGTCCAGGGCGCTACACATGGAAGTCACTTGGAAGCCCGCACCCAGAAGCCCCACGCCACCCCAGAAACCTAGACAAGCATCCCGGACTCACCGACTGCCAGGCAGATGGGCAGCAGCAGCCTGAAGACGAGCCCGCACACCACCTCCGAGGCCATCGCGAAGGCGGCGGCGAGGCCGAGTCCCGCCGCAGAGGAGCCTCGGGGTCCCTAGAATCGGGGCTCCAGGCCCGCGCCCGCCCAGGGCCTCCTGCCGCCGCCCGTCCGCAGCCGCCCGGGCATCGCCCCCGGCCCACGGAGCCGCGGGCCCGGCCGATCCTGCACGTTCGGGTAGCGCGGATCCAGGTGGGGCGGACACTCGCTGGGCTCCCGGGTCGCTCAGGATCTTCGGAAGCCGGCCCTCCCAGCCGCGCGTCCGCCGACGCCGGGGTCTCCGCCTCGTGCCTAGCTCACCGCCCGGCTCAGCCCGCGCGCGCCCCGGCTCCCGGCCGCTGGGCGCCGAGCATCCCGGACCCTCGGGGCGCGAGCTCAGCGTCCTGGGCCGTCAGAGCCCCGCCCTCAAGCGATAGCGGGCGCGGCGGCGTGGGCGTGGGCGGGGACGGACTCGTTCTGCGGGTGCTCGGATGTCCGCTCCCCGGCACCGCCTGGGGCCCGGAGCGCCCAGAAAGCGCTCTGCACTCCGAGAGCGCCCGCTCTGCACCTCGGGCTCGGACCGCGCGCTCCTCCACCTCGGGGAACTTTCAGCGTGCGCTGGGACGGGCGTGTCTGGGGCGAGGGGCGGTGGCTTCACCGAGGGCCAAGCCCGCCCCCGCCCCAGGCTGGGCGGCGCGTGCACTGCATGGCACAGGCGCGAGGGCGCGCAGAGAGGCGGCCAGGTGGGCTGCGCCCTGCAGCCCTGCGCCATGCAGAGGCTCTGCGCTCTCGTGCTGGCATCCTGTGCGGGAAGGGCCGCCCGGGAGCGCGCCCAAGCCCAGGAGTGAGAATTCCGGTATGGCCAGGCGGCCCTAAGAGTAACCGGGCCACAATTATTTCCTGGGGCTGGGCCTCCTGTTAAGTGCACTCAGGCCTTGATCAAGCGGAACGGGGCAGGAAGGCACCCAGATCGTTTGTACTGAACCCACTGAAAGGCTCCAATGCTGCTGGGCACGGGGTGATTCCAGGTCTCTTCGGACTCGCGCAGAGGCGCAGGTTCGCGCCCACCTTGTCCATTTCAGAGATTCTTCTTTTGCTCCGGGGTTTGTTTCCTACTGTGGCTCTGGAAAAAGAACGCGGGTACTGAGAATGTTCTTGTAGCGCCCCCCCCCCCACACACACACAATAGATGTGGTCTAGAGAAGTTTGGTTTTAACTGGGGGTGTCCAGTGTGACTGGGCCCCTGGCTTCAGGGCTTCAGGAACCTGGCGTTGGAGCAGGATGGCTCTTTGTGGGCCAGGAGGTGGACAGACTCAGGATCTGCAGAGGGGACCCTTCCCACCTCCTCTGCTCGGGGCTTTGTAGTGGGGCAGATGGAGAACCAGCAGCGAAACTGCCCTTGGTTCCCAGGCCAGAGCCTCTTGATTAGCCACGTGGCCTACTCTTTCCAGACGTTGCTTTTCAAGATACAGTAAGCTTGGTGCTTGAGCTTGCGTGCCTTCACAGATTCTCCAAGAACAGCAGCGAAAGTCGCACAGGACCCGCTGTTTTTCACTTTGTTTTGGTTTGTGGGTTTGTCTTTCTTTTTTGTTTTTGGGGGGCTTTTGTTTTTTTTCCTGAAGACTCCAGTTAACATCTTAGGAAGAAGACTCCTTGAAACTTAGACCATCTGTGTGCGGCCAGTCTCCCTCTAGGAAAGCACCGAAGCCAGTTAACGTGGAGAGACCGAGGCCGCGGGGCGCAGAGCCTGGAGCTTCAGGAAGCAGCAGCTCACGAAGCCCACGGTGTGCCTGTTGGCTCCAATCTTTTCTGCGCTCTTGCTGGGCCTCCCCTATCAATAGCCATCTAGATTGCATTGATATTGACATCTTGGACGTGCAGTAAGGAGACACCACCGCCCAGCAGACAGTGACACCACCCCGCACCTTTGCGTGCCATCCACATGGGTGCTAACTTTGCTGTTCAGTTTGTGCCCAGCTGGTCCCATTTGGAGCCTTCAGACATCTGCCTGACAGGGAAGCTCCCTTGGCACAGTGTCCAGCACAGAGTCTCAGTCCTGGCCACCCTGGCCATCCCACACTTCCAGAAATCCTGGCCCAACTAGCCTGGCATGGCCCCCTGCCCACATCTGCATATTTTCTAAAGCTCTCAGATGATCCTCAAATATACAGGCAGTGTGGAGGCCACGCCCCCCGCTGAGCCAGGATGTCCACCCTCCTGGAGCAGGCCCTCCTCCCCTGACCTGGGCACCTTTCCCAGCCACCGCTTCACCTCAGCCTTCCTGGCCACACAGGCTGCTATCTGGTGTGCAGAAGGCTAGGGTGTCCCCAGCCCACCCGGCGTTCTGGGCTTGCACACCTGTCCCTGGCATTCTGGGGGTGGCACAGCCTGTGACAGAAGGGTGACTGGCAGATCGTAGATCCTGGGGGCATCGAGCGGCTGTCCTGAGGAGCTCCGTAAGATGTCAATATGTCTTTCTCTACAGTCAGAATTGCCTGAGGGTCCTGAATCTGAAGGCCGTGGCTGCTTGTGTGACTGTGGCGGCTGGCAGGTGTGCCTCACCCTTCCATCTGGATTGCAGGCTTTGAGGCCTAGACACAGTTTCTCTGTAAAGCAGACTACAAAGCAAAACACTGTTTCCAAATGGCAGTACTATCCCATTTATATGCTTGCTTAATGTGTGGGGCACACGCGCGCGCGCACACACACACACACACACACACCACCCATAACAGCAGGAAAAAGAAATAAAGGAACATGCAATTTTTTTGGTTTTGTGAGATGAACACAACTTGAGCTTGTGGGGAGAGCATTCTGTGGAGGTCGGTGACTTGCCGTGGGCACCGGCAGCACCCAGGTGACACTCAAACATGGAAACCACCATTCATTATTTACAACCGACATCAGGAGCAGATGTTCATCCTGGGGTGGGGTTGTCTGGCAGAGCTGCTTCCGCTCGCGAAGACTTGCAGAGGCTGCTGGCTTTAACATCATTTCTCCAGAAAGGAGAGGGTTTCACGGGAGCAAACTAGAATTTGGGGCTGATTTAGTAGTGAAATAAAATCATTCAGAGCAAGTGACTAAACAAAAACTTTTCTAAGGTTTTTCTTTACCTGTCACCACACAGGCAAAAAACTCCCCTGCTCCTAGTAGAAATTTGTCCATCAGTAAATACTTGCTTCGGACGGGCTGTAATCGTAGTGCCATGCAGATCTCATGAACAGTCCCAGTAAAGTTAGTATTTATGAAGAATGGGTGGGCGGTTTTCATTAATTAGCCTTCCGAAAGGGCTTCCCGTGTGTACAAGCCGCGTGTACATGAGGTCAGGTGTGCATGAGGGGGAGGCTGAGGGGGCAGCTCTCAGTTCCTGCCTTCCCTTCCCTGTAACTAGGAGGACAGGCGCTCCCAACGCGAGTCCTTGAGTTCACTTACTTTCCTGCACTGCCACCTTTTGGCTGAAAGTATATCTAAAAACACAAGCCTGAGCAGAAGAGAGCCTGAGGCACTGGCGTCACACGCAGGACAGCTGAAGACTGACAAGCTGACTGGAGACACCAGGGCGGGCAGAGCAGGGGATTCCTCAGGGTCAGCAGACTCAGCCTTGAGTGTGAATGAATAGTGAGCCACGTGTGCGTGCAAAGGGCTGTGTAGGAAGCGCCCCCCAGGAACGAGGGTGGAAGCGACTCACCTATGCCTGCCAAGGGACCCCTGGAGGGACACGGCCTCTGAGACGCTGGCGTCTCCCAGATCTTGCACAGTGGATACAGAATCACCAGGACCGGTGCCTTGGAGTGGGACTTTGTCCTGGATGTCACTGGACCCTGGCACCCAATGCAGGTGCTGCACAACTGCTGGCAGGCAAAGAGGAATATTTTAGGCTGACCACACAGACAGCAGCCCAGGGAAGCAGCAAGGACCAGAATCAGTGCAGGAGTTCAGGGCAGCTCACAGCGAATCTCCAGACTCCGCTGACTAGGGACTTGGACCCGGGTCCCCTGCAGCCCATTTTCTGCCACATCTGTGTGTCCCAGGAAACACACTGAGCAGCGGAGTGCCCACCTGCTGTGGAAGAAAGCTGCTTACCCACCATGCAGGTCACTCGCCGCTGCAAGGCACCAGGAAGGTCCACCTTGCAGGCCCGTTGGCCTTGTGGGCTCTGTGAGGCTTTCCCACCTCGAGGCTGTGTGTGTTGACTTCCCGTTCCATCTGTGCTCCTGGAGCCAACGGACATGCACTCTGTCTGCAGCTGGGCTGTGGCGTTGGCCTGGGCTGTGGTACGTGGCCAGATGCTGCTGACCACGCCAAATGCTCAGCCACCTGTACCACACACACGACACAAGTGCTGTTCCCGAGCCTCACGCCACCACGTGCAGCGTGTTGTCCCTGTGCGCTGAGCAGAGCTCTCCTGGGCCCAGGGCTGGGTGAAGGCCACAGGAGGCAGGTTCTGCGGGCCCACGCTCCCTTACTAAGCACATAACACTGGTCCTCCTCCACACCAGACCTCCAGTCCCAGGGTGCAGGGAGGGAGCCCAGGGTCCTCTCCTGCTCTCCTGAGGGAGACAGTCTCAGCTGTATCCTGCTCACCCCACTGAGAAGAAGCTTTTACAAAGCAGACAGCACTCAGCAGGGAGTGAGCCATCGAGGACTCTTTTCTCAACTCGAACTCCTGGTTTTAGGGATCTCAGAACAAAGATGGCTGCAGAGGCCTAAGCCAGGGCTGGGGCCCTGCATGACTGGGAGCCTCCTTTCTCAAGGAGCAGGAAAGTGCTTTGTCCTTACCTCTCCCTGTCCCACTTCTCTCTCCTTCTCACTGCTGTGACATTTATATTTGTGTTTAATGTTGTGATAAGAAAAGTAAAAGTTGGTTACATTATCATGACTTGCATCATAAATCTTTGTATTTGCTTTTGAGATGGGACTCACTATGTTGCCCAGGCTGGCCTTGAACCCCTGGACTTACATGAGCCTTCTGCCTCACCTTCCCAAGTAACTGAAACCCATGGTGACCCATGCCTGCCTTTCAACCACTTTATTTTGCAATATCCACTTTAAACGCAAATACTTTCTATGCACGGTTACAGGAACCACATAGCCGGCATTTCATAGAGGGTACACCTCGTGTTTTGTTCATAGTGAAGGAGCCCATACCCTATAGGAAGCCGGCTCCGTCTCACTTCCAGATCCACTCACACCCTCCCCACTCTGCTAGGCGGATACAAAGGAAGGGCACTGTGGGGCCGCCCTCTCCTTCATGGGAGCCCTGCAGGGAATGTGGCCGGTGAACACAGGAGAGGCCGCGAGGCAGAGGGGCCGCATGGGTCCCTTGGTCCTCGGGGTCCTTGCCCCCGCCTGCTCTCCCCACATTACTGGTTCCAGGTGATACCCTGGTTCCTGGGTGGGGCTGTCACTGTACTGACCACTATAGGTCACTGGTGAAACCCTCACCTGCAAATCCACTCATCACAGCCACCACCTTCTGTGCTGCATCCTGTGTATTGCCGGCGGACCCACAGGAGCCCACTCTCTGCCACGCCTGCTGTCACCCTGCGAACGTCACTAGCACACTGGAGCTCCGGGATAAATTCCTTCCCCTTCCGTAGTCATCTTAGACTCGGTGGTGTCAGCAGGCGCAGTGATCTTTAAACACAGCGTGTGCAGTCACGGCTCCTCCGGCCGCTCTGCCGGTGTGAGAATTCTACATAGGGATGTGTTGCTCTGTGGTGCTCGTGTCACCCTGTGGGGTGTCTCGGAGGGTCACGGGGTTGCCGTGAGCACCAGAGGTGCATTCTTTGCAGCTGCTTCCTGCTACGTGACCATTTTGTGAAATTGCATGCATTTATTTTTCTTCTGCTGATGGTTCTAGTCTGGAGACTTGGGAATTCAGCTGGCAACTTCAGGAAGAGCTGAATCTGCAGGCAGTGGCCCAAGAGGCTGACAGGGTCTACAGTTCCGTCTGGGGCTGACACCTTTGCTGGCGAGTGAGTCCCAAGAACTCTTCCCGGAAGGCCCAACCCTGCTCTTGGCTGACTGGCCTGTGCCCTTTCTGTTCCCAGCTGCTGGATGAACAGGGGAAGTGGTCACTGTGTTACAGGACTGAACAGTGAGGCAGGCCTAGAGCCATATGCAAATAAGGCTGGGTGTGGTTGACATCCAGTTACATAAAACCAACCAATCAAGGTTGAGCACGCTGACCCTCCCCCTTTACCTAAGTGACCTGCCTGGAACCGGCCAGCTCTCCCTCTCTGCCTGCAGCTTGCAAACTGAAGTAAAGCTTCTCTCTGGTTCCACTCACACCACCTCAACATCTTTCCTGGTGAATCTTTGCTAATATGAGCAAGATCAGTGGTCTTGGACAAGTCTTTGGGGAGAAGTATATATTTTTCCAGTATAAAACTATAAAAATGGAGGGCCTGCCTTCTAGGGTGGCTGTTCCTACAGCAACTCAGCTTTTCAGGAAGTTGGTCCTCGGTCACGAGCCCATCAGTGACGTGCGAGAGTCCCAGCTGCTCTGCATCTTCATCAGCGCTTGTCACGGTCAGCCTTCTTCACCCCAAGATGAAGTGCAGGTGGGTGAGCCCCACACCCTGCCTGTCCTGCCAGGAGGCCAGCATGAGGAGGTGCCCTTCTGCGGCCTTGGTATTATCCACATGGGCAGCTGCCTTCGCCGCCAGCATTCAAACCACGCACTCCTACAGCCTACCACAACCCGCTGCTTGGGCCGGTGTATATCCAACTCACAGTGCAGGTTCCACTCCAAGCAACGTGCCAGGGAGACAGTCATCTCGGGCTCTCCCGGAAGCACGCCCGGGCTGCAGAACATCACCCCACTCCCTGGAGGACAGTGCTCCTCACCCCACCCCAGCTCCCGCCCCACAGGACACAGGCACACGTCTAGGCAGGCAGGCCTCAGTGTCACTGAGAGAGTGCAGCAGAAACTGGCATCACTGATATTTAAACTGAGGTTTTAGAAATGCAAGCCGTGTAGCATGATCAAAACATAAGCCAGTGAGTTGCAGTTGCTTAAACAGTCCACGAAATTTGCCTGGAAGAAAAAGGAGCCCGCTCCAACGTGCTCACTGACTGAAAACTAACATTAGAAAACTTCAAACAAAAATGAAGCAAAGGGGCCAAGGAGATGGCTCAGTAGAATAAGTGCTTGCCTGGCAAGCACAAGGACCTGAGTTCAATCCCCAGTTCCGGAAAAAAAAAAAGAAGCATGATTTTTCACTCATGAAATAAATTATTAGTGGGCCAGCCAAATAGCTCAGCAGATTAAAGTGTCTGCAAGCAGGTGCAGGGGCCAGGGGTTTGATCCCCAGGCCAGCATACAGGCATACCAGCCCTGCCCCACCCCAGGGCGCTGAGACAGCGCACGCCTGTAATCCCAGCTCTTGGGAGGCTGTAAACAGGAGGATCCCTATGAGTCCAATCTACTAGTGAGACCCTGAACGCCCTGTAGGGCCTTCTCTAAAATACAGAATAAATAAATAAATTATTAGCAACTTTAAAATGTAGTGACCAATTAGGGCAGAATAAAGTATTCATTTTTTGTTGGATGCAATGTAGATTGTTGAATTCCTTTAATAAAGGGTGGGAGAAGTACATACCACACAAATTATACACATGCACCGAGAAGGACTAATCCAAGAGGGCAAAGAGAGTTTAGTTCACTGAAATCAATTAACAGTAGTGAGGAAACTGGAAATTACCTGATTATCCAGTAATAAGGTAATAATACATTTCATAATGATTTTTATAGGAGTGTATTCACTATTCTAATTATGCAAAATTAAATAGCAAGATATTTCTGATAGAACTTAGAAACAAAGCTCCATATAAGCTGTGGTTACATTCCGTAGTCACGCACCTGAAAGCCAGGCAAGGTAACGCAAGGCTC
>NDGN011451045.1:0-12334 GCA_002564285.1 Tympanoctomys barrerae
CTCCTTCTCCTTCTCCTTCTCCTTCTCCTTCTCCTTCTCCTTCTCCTTCTCCTTCTCCTTCTTATTCTTCGTCGTCAGGGATTGAACTCAGGTGATTGCCAGGGAAGCGTCTATACTACTGAGCCAGCTCTCCAGCCCCTAGAACATTATTTTCTATGCTTGTAACTTACATTGTGTTTTCTGGATCTCAAAATAGTGTCATAACACAAATTTTCTTGTATAGACTTTTTTCATGTGTTCTAAGTTCAAATTCTGAGTGTTCAATTAATGACAGTTTTCTATGGTTCACTATAAACTAGAAATATACTATAAAACATAGCTATAAATTTTCTATGGTTAACTGGGAAAAGAACTGAGAGTTTCATGTGATCTTAGGATTTCAAAGAAATTTAATATTATTATATTTGCTTACATTGTGATATATAGGTTGCATATAAAATATATAACATAGTTAATTTCACTTAAATAAGTAGGAATACAATGAAGGCACTTGAGTAGGAACATATTAACTACTTTAACATATGAGTGAACCTGGTAATATTTTGTTTCTCAGTTTTCATTTATATAGAATCATTATCAAGTGCTATCAATAAGCAATCATTTTGTGTTTTAAAAGATAGCCCTTATTTATATGCGCTGATTAACAATCTAAGTGTTATATTAACCATGTGACTGTTACCACAAATAATATGCAATAATTATCACTATCTTTTTTGAGATTTACTATCATCCTACATCATACATTCACATAATATGAGATCCATAATACTTCATCTATACTCTAGTCATTAAATCTTATGTGAAAAAATAATAAATGATAGCATTATGCTATCAAATTATAAGTAAAATTACCACAGTAATACTTGTGCTCTCAAAATTGCAAGAAAAGTCTATGAACAACCTTACTTGTTATCCCAGAAAGAAAGCCTTTTACAGCACTTTGATAATAGAGCATCCCTTCCTTGTCCCTCCCAAGAGCTGTGGTCATCCTGCTGATAAGCAGTGTGGTTCTTTCTCTACATGGGCCACAAATTAGTTCATCTCATCCTTATGTGCTTTTGGCTGATGAGTATTTTTTTTCTCAAGGTTGTGTTCCTCATAGCAACTCAACACTCCCATATTTCTTCCTAGCTGCTGCCCTATTCCAGAAAGCAAATTTGGGAAATCCTGCTCTTAATTTGCCTACCAAGTACATTTAGATTATATTTCTTTCTTAGCAATTGCTCCTCTTTATTTTATTTAGCACACAAAGCTTCCATTGTGGCATAATTGCTTGCAAGTTTAACTCTTCAGAATTACACTACAGCAAATAAAACTTCTGTTTCAAGAGACACTGTGTAGAAAATGAATTTCAACAACAAAAATTGTGATACATTACTTCCATCTGGAGCTTAAAGGGAACACTTCATTAAGGATCACTGGATCTCCCACTTGTTCATTGAGGTTCTCCATACCCTAATTTTTAAAAATGTCCTTAAAATAAGTTAGAAATTGCTTTTTCAGTGGTTTACATCACAGCACTCTATGAGGCATAAATAAAGAATTAATGGGCTTATATTTGCAGATTAAGAATCTCTTCCTAAGAAAGAGGATCTGTGTGAAACACCGCAGGTCACTCGACTGTGAAGTGATAAATAGGAATATGTACCCAGCAACGACCTTTGCAATTAGAGAAAAAACATTCTTTGCTTTATCTTTTTGCAAGGTCGGATTCAATTAGCATGCTCAGTGGACAGTGGAGTCCTGGCTTTTCTTTACAGCCTATAATAGACTCAATTATTTTTCAGGGTTGCTTCTATTCTGTAAATATGCCAGCATTGCCTGGCTTAAAACTAAACAGTATTTTAATGAGAGGTGCAACTGCTAATTCTTCTCCTTGCTGGATGTTTTACATGTTGGTAAGGATTTCACAACAAACAAAACTAAGAGCCAAATCTTATCAAGCTGTTTTGCTTAAATGTATGATGTATTTCAAATGTATGCTTTACAAACTGATGACCATCCAGGCTACCTCTGGGTCTTTCCCATTTTCTCTAAGCAGTAATATTCAGATGGAGGCTTACTGTAACACAAGTCTGTCATATGTACAGCAAATATAACAGAATATATTAATGAAAACTAATACAAATCCAATTAGGCAGGAAGGCAATAAGGTGCTACAATTGTAGTTTATTAGAGATATTTGTGCAGAAACCAACATTTATATTTAAAAAAGAGGGCTGTACAGGGGACAGAAGCATGATGCCACATACAGTGTCACTTTTTCTTCATCATCTCTAGTGCCAAATTCCCTCCTATGTAGCTATGAATTATGGAGCAGAAATTGACAGACAAAATGTAATCTCATAAGCGAGTGCTGAGTAAATATATATTTTCCAGGCTGTTCCAACAGACACTCTTATCATTATTAAACTACCATCCTTGCACACAGAAGATAGGAAACACAAGTATTATCTCTTTCTTTGTGTTCTCTGCTCATTGTGCTGTGTAGGAGTCCACATTTTAAAAGCTGAGAGCATTCCAAAAACTCATTTGTGAATCAATTGTTTGGAACCTGGAATGAATTTCCCACAGAAACAATGCTAAAACTGATGGTTAGGTTCACAGGATAATGAATAACATGTCTATTTACTGTGTTATAAACATTAATTTTAAGAACTAACCAAGCTTCATAAAATGGGCTCAATGTTTTTGACCATCAACACAAAATATTTTTACCAAACTAAGGAGGCAGAACTCTTATCTTATCTCCTGCTCATCCCTAGGAACACACATGGAGTCATGTTTCAACTTTGCCAAATTTGGCTTTTAGCATAAAAAAATACCCAATCACAATACACGCGGTTGTTCCACTGAATTAGTCTCCATTTAATCAGGCAGGAGAAGGTAGAATGAAGAAGAATGAGAAAACAAAGTTTGAGAACTTAAATGGGAATAAACAGCTTGTGCAAAATTGCTAAAATCTCAAGAATGAAAAAAGCGGTATAAAATGAACTGTAGAAAATATGTATTTATAACACATACAAGAATCTTATTTAATTTCAGCTGCCAGATGTGTCAATTTGTTCGCCAATGGTCACATGAGTAGGGATGACCATGAAATCCCCACACATATTATTTCTGGGATTACAAATAAATTTTTCAGTTGGTTTGTAGGTGAACTAAAAAAGAACCCATGAGTAATAGCAAGAAAGGGGTTTAACTTTATTCTAAAAATACTTCACATATTAGGAAACATTTTGTTTATATATATGCCAGTTTATGAGACATAACAAATTACCTTACAAACATTAATTTCTTAAAATTTCTTAATTATATCGCTCATGATGCATCCATTATATTTTGGTGGCAGATATTTGGATGGGAAGTTACTGCTCAGTGACAGCAGTCAGCCACCATCACAAATGCTTCTTCTGTTCATTGTGGAGAGAACAAGACACTGCAGGAGGATTCCACACAGCAATTAAGTTTATGGTTCAACAGAGGACTGTGTATCAACTCATTAGCCAGAATTAACCATCTAGTGTTATGGTTCGGGTCGAAAATGTCCCTCAAGGCCTCATGCGCTCATAGGTCAATCTTTGGAAGGTGATTAGATTCTGGAGATTTCTAGCTGGCTTGCTGGTCAAAGGCAGTGCCTGGATGAACAGGTGGGCCACTGGGAATGCAGCGTGGAAGGGCATCATCTCCACCCAGCTTCTTCCTACCTACCATTCTGCTTCCCGTCTTCCATGTCTCAGTGGCTTCGCTCTGCCCTGCCACCCTGCCTTGCAGCCAGCCAACTATGGCCTGAAACCTCTGGGAACCATGAGCGAAAATCAACCTTTCCTCTTCCAAATTACATGTGTCAGGAATTTTGTCTGAATAAGAAAGACTAGGATATAAAACCTAGTGGACAACCAGAGGACCATGAGCATCATATTGCTGTAGCCCTGGAAAGTGGGGTGCGGTGTAATATATAGGAGCAAAACCCAGAAATACTTTCTATAGTTGTTAGACAGACACAAAGTAAGAAAATAGTATCTAACATATTCTGAAAAACTATCTAGAGTTTCCTTGCTTTATTTTGAAGGCTTTTGGTTGATCTGATACCCTTAAAGATCAGCCTCTCATTTGTACATATGATAATTAGGTGAACTGATATGTTTATATAGGCTATTTTTGGACAGGCTATCATGTCTGCATCTTGTACTATGAATAACCACTACAAAGACAACAATACGCAACGTACTAGTCATTGAAACTGTCATACTAATTGGTTTTGAAACTGTCTCATTGCCATCTGTTTTTTAATAAAATTAATTAAAAACTGTAAGTTTAAAAAATATATAGGCTATTTTTACCTATATTGTGGAATTATATTTATTTGTTACATAGAACCAAGTAACGCTTTTTCCTGGTAAGAACAATATACTTGGACTGAAAAGTTTTAGCTGAAGCCTTCTAACTCCTATGGAGATGATAGAGAATCAATTTTATGATTTTGCTTTTGTCCTTGAGCAGTGCAGCGTAAGAGCCCTGTTCTCATATATCAGATCTTCCTTAGGCAACCTCAATCCATTTCCTTGATTCCAGTAAATCAAGCTTGCATCGGGAAGTGAGTAACCTGAGATTTATTACAGCCACTGAGTTCAAACACTTTGTCCTTTTAATTCTTTCTAGGACTTGAAGTACAATTCATCGTGCAGCACCTAGAGTTTAGTAGTTACATCATTTTCTTATTCTTTAAGACAATGCATTTTATATTAATGCATTTTATATTAATTAAATGCATTTTATATTAATTAAACAATGATTCAATTTGCAATGATGAAAATGATCAGAGAGATTTTTAGTTTAATCTGTGTACTGAGGTTTTTAAATAATATAATTTTTCTTCATAAATTATAGTGTTGGGGAGGGACAATATTTTTCCTGTACTGAAATAAAAAATTTAAAATCTTATATGGAATCATTTCAACACTGGGTCTGTATTTTCTAACAAGTAAAAATCATACAGATTTGCTATTAGGTATAACATAAATCAATTAATAGTCTACAAAATATTGATTTTATGACATTTCTCTTTTATGGCAAGCTATATTTTTGATCAAGCCAAATCTTTTTTTGCAAGGCAATAGGACTGTGTATTTACACATATGTTCATTCATTTTATTCTGGTAGCTGTAATAATTTTTTCAGAAGATAAATAGAAGACAAGCAGGTAACTTGTTTGTAAATTAAATTTGGCTTCAGTCATCATTTTATGTAATGTTTTCCCATTTCTGGATACTTGAGAGACTGAGTGCTTTGTCTTCTAGTGTCTGTTTTTATTAGGTCAACTTACCTATTATTTTGTTCATTGAGAAAATATTCGATGAATACCTATTTTTGGCTGCCACTGCCTCGTGCTGTGAGATACAGCAATTAAGAGACATATAGCCATTCCCTGCACTTATCAAGGAAGATATTAGTTTTGTGTTTTAGAAGATAAAGAATACAATGAGCCGAACATACAACACACTGAACAATGCAATGAGGAGAAATAAAACTGGATAAAGGACTTGGTCCTGCAGTAACTGGATCGCTATGACTAGTAAATTATATTCACAAAATTATGCATTTCTTGCTTAGCATTATTATGTTCCATTTATTGCTTAACACAGTTTAAAGAATGAAGTGGCAAGGAATAAAGCGTGAAAAACATAGGGAAAGAAAGGAAGGATTTTCGAGACTTCTTCCACCATGCGAGGAAATGTGACAAATGCCTGCCCTTTCACATAAACTTTAACAGCTTTACTAGTGCATTTATCATGGATAACTGGTCAGAAGAGCCCCCAAGGACTTTTTGTTGACATAACCCGGAATCTGCAGGGCCTACCTCCAGAGACATAATGAAATTGAATACGTTAAGGCTTTCTCACTTCTATTTATTTTCTTCTCTCTCTTGGGATCATCCATCAGGCTAAAGGGTTTCCATACTGAGTTTTCAGGACTCATTTTTCAACTGTTGCCATGTAAAAGTGAAACTATAAAGAAATCTTTTTTTTTTTTAAGAATAGGATTAAAATAGATGAAATTCTTGACATTGAAAATAACAAACAGAAGATTTTTGGGGTAGTGTGTGAAGGAGGGAACTGTTTCACCGTGTGGACAATGTAGCACATAGACTTACTGTACTGTATGCTGAGTCCAGCGTTCACTGTACTACTCGGTGCATTATAAATGAATCTTTTTGTACAGCCTTTTATATTAATGACTTTATTAGTGCTCATCCTACTTCAACCTCTAGATATCCTCAACTATAAAAGGTAAAGTAGAAAAAACACAAGGAAATGAAACTCAAATGCAAAAAAAAGAGACAAATAAAGTAAATTTTAAACGTTTCTGCCTTAATAAATTTACTTTGAAAAGAAAGTAGCTCCATAAATGGCAATGAAACCAAGAAAAACAATCGTGATAGTAAAAGAATAACATGATCTTACACCTAAGAGAACTTTTCACAAAAGAATGACATCCAATGACCAACAAATTACATGTAAAAGGAAAAAAATACAATGGTATGAGCTGAAACTAATTTTTCAACATGCCTAATTAAATGCAAATGTAGTAACCCCAGGATTACTTTGTTAAGGGCCAGGGTGATAGCCCTGCAGACTAAGTGTCTGCTTTCACAAGTGCGGGGACCAGAGTTTGATCCCCAATCACACCCAGGACAGAGTCCAGGCATGGTGGCACATATCTGTAATCTCTTCTCTGGGGATGCTGAAAAACAGCACTATGAATCTGAGCTGTGTAGTGAGACCCTGTACCAAATAGGTAAATGGGGAAAAAATTACTTAATTACAAGGCAACAATGGTAAATGTTGAACCAATTTAAAATATATATTGACTCATTCATTTGCTTACTGAATAATTTATTTTAATTTTTAGTTGTTTTCAATGAATATAGTGAGTGGAAACTAAGCAGGTTTGCCCATAACTTGTTTTTGATCCATTGATATTAAGATAGTATTTAAACTACTAACTCTGCTTTTATGGATATTGTTGAGTATTTTATATAATCAAATACCAATGGCATTTTGAAAATACCTGCTTCAAAGTAAAATATTCTTTTTTTCTTTTTGTAATGTATTTGGTACAGGGTCTTACTACATAGTTCAGGATCGTAAGGATCCTCTTGTCTTTAGCTTCCCCAGTCTGGGATTACAGCTTGAGCCACCATGCCTGGACTCAGTGGCTGGCTCAGTGCACCAGGGGGAAGGGCCGGTGCTGCATGTGGTGCCAGGGATGGAACCCCTGTCCCTGCGCTCGCCAAAGCAGGTGCTTAGTCTGCTAAGCTGTCTTGCTGGCCTCAAACTGAAAGATTCTTAAGTGAGCTGAAGTTGATCTCTCAAATAGTAGAAGATTCCAATTTTAAGGATACTCGACACTGTGACATATTATCACAGTCAGAGTACATCTATACAGATTTGTTTAATACTTAGGAAAAATTTTCTACGTTCCAATTTGACTTTGCAATTTTAGATCAACACGTCACTCACATTTTTAATTCTGTGTGCAAAGCTGCCCATACGAAGAGTAGCTTTTTTGAATAGCTGCTCTTGGAAATTGGAAGATGTCATGTTGTGAAATTTGAATAGCAATCCATATTTGAAACCAATTTGATCTGCCTAAGTGTGCTAGTTTAGTGCTTTGTGCTGGGGACTTGTAATAACATCCCTAAAGTCATTATGTAGATATCAGATTTAGCCAGTGGTAGGATGACATTTAGCCTATCTAATGTTGCAGTGATATAAACCTGGACCACACCATCTGAACCATATCCTGACCAATGGTTACTACAAAACTTGGAAGCCTGAAGAATATCCACCCATGTGTATTTTGAATGGTGTGGGTACAGGCAGACTGACCTGAAATTCAGTTTATGTAAATAATGTATTACTAATATCAAATGCCATCATTTGTATTATTTATCTAAAATAACTTACAGTAATCTTAGTCTCTCCTCTATAAGGTTAATGAAGCAATAAAGGGGTACTTAATTGTGTTCAAATGAATGGTCGGGCAAGACTGATCGGGAGAGACTTCACTATTGCATGTAATTCTACAAAACACAATGATTTATTTCATCCAGAAAAAGAAAGTAGCTTTTCATTCCTTTTTGCTTTATTTTTTTATTTTTTATTTTTTAGGGAAGTGTCTACAGAGTGTTCAGGGTCTCACTACTAGATCAGACTCAGAGTGATCCACCCGTTTATAGCCTCCCAAGAGCTGGGATTACAGGCACATGCCACCATGCCCAGTCTCAATTGCTGTTTCAGCCTGCCCCAGGGGCAGGACCAGTACGGCAGGCCCAGAGGAAAAGTAGCTTTTCATAAAAATCATTTTTCTAAATACTAAAGAAAATTATGCATATTTCTTCCAAGTTTTATTTTTTTGTAGCATAATCCAGATAATACAAATATAGATACACTGACAGATTGATAGATAAATACATAGATAGATATTCATAAAGTTCTACTACCATGCTAGTTTATGTAGAATTTTTAAAATTAGTTGTAGCAGGCATATGCCAATCATCAGGGAAAATTTCACATTGAATTTAAGTACCTAATTCTTAGTACAACTATATTTATTATACTGGGATATGTGATATATGGTTTTGGTTGTTGTTGCTAATATTAAAGAATGATGAATTTAAAGTTAGTTAAAAAATGTAAAGAAAACCAACACAACAATTTTAAAAAAACACTGTTGTTTCAGATACACTCAAGATTTTATTCATCAATGTGAACCAATACATGAAAACTTGATTTTATGAGCCTCATTTTATATTAAATGTCCCATATTCACTTACTTATTTGAAATATTTCCCCTTCTAAACTTTACAAAGCAGAGAGAACTCCAAGATGACCTTATAAAAAACAAAAATATCATTTTTTTTCAAATTAACAGGATTAAATCCTAGTAAATAAATGTTTTCAGTTTACCATTAGAAAAAAAACGGATATGAGCTTTTTAAATTTTAACATGAAATTTTGTTATTGCAATACATTGATGGATACTTTCTAGTAAACTAGAGTGTAATAATGTATAAATAAGACAGCAAAAATGCTGCAAAATTTCACGGCAAGAGAAATAATAGATTTAGTTATTAGTAACTGGTATTTGGATTGGCCTATCTTCATCCAGATGCAATGAAAGGATAGTATGACATTTTTGGAAGATTTGAAGTTAGAATCTATGATAAAATTCACTGTAATACATGGTTAAATGCCAATGCTCACAGTTATTTGTTGCCACTAAAATAACAGGTATGTGTAAATAAATTTGTTAAAAAATACAGTTCTATAATTCTTTTTTCTCTTCTTTTATTATTGTATTTCTTTTGTTCTATTTCTATTGTTTTACAAAGATGCTTTTCATGTATTCTTCATTATATATTGTACCACCTTGCCCAAGTGCATGATCAATATCAGGCAAGGAAGAAAAGGAAGGAAAGAAGGAAGGGAAGGGAAGGGAAGGGAAGGGAAGGAAGAAAGGAAGGAAGGAAGGGAGAAAGGGGAAGGAAGGTGAAGGGAAGGGACTGGACAAGAAAAGGACACGAGAGGGAGAAAACCATACAGAAATTAAAAATTTGTTCTAGGGCCACAAGATTTCTTAGCAGACTAAGTGCTCACTTGGACGAGTGCACGAATCAGGGTTCAATCCCTGCACCACGTGCCACTCTGGCTCCACACCCAGGCAGGCTGAGCCAGCCACTGAGACCAGACGTGGTGGCGCACATATGAAATCCCTGCACTGGGGAGGCTGAAACAGGAGGATCATGAAAAATCTGAGCTGCTTTGTGAGACCCTGTGCCAATACATTTTCATTTATTTTTATTTTTATTTTTTTGCAGAACCGGGGATTGAACTCAGGCCTTTGCGCTTGCCAGGGAAGCACTTTTTCCACTGAGCCATCTCCCTGGCCCCCCAAATACATTTTTAAAAAAAGTTCTAAGAGTTAAAATTCACACCAACTTATAATTACATGAGAAACTACAGCAAAATATTCCGTTGAGTTCTACCTCAGAGCTACTGAATCACATTCTCTGAGGAAAGGGCCTCACAACCACTGTTTTTAAACACCCTCCAAAAGACTGTGGTTCATGTTGACATTGTGAACCACCAGTTGAATATTACCTTTACTGCTGTTGTGTTGAAATCCCCAGCTAATTCCAATATATGGGTAGTGGTAAGAATCGCTGCACACACTGATGTCTGAATTCAAAAAGGACACTGCAGTTTGATTTAAAGTAAGCTTAAACTCAAGAGAAACAAGAATATTACACACACACACACACACACACACACACTTTAATGGTTAATGTTTTCCTGCATCCAAAAATTCTTCTAATAAAACTCAGGTGAATTTCAAGAGCCAGGTATGGTGGGGATTACATGTAATACCAGATTCTTAAGAGGCAGAAATAAGCTGGAGAGCTCCATTCCAGGTTGGGCAACTTATAAAAAATAATAAATAAAGGCTGAAGATATAGCTCAGTGTAAAGACCCTGTGTTCAACCTCTGTTACCCCAAATAATACTATTGAAAAGGTGACATACGCTAATACATAATAAGAACAGACATAGAGTTCAGTAAATATTTGTGGGTTTTATCTGACATAGAGTTCAGTAAATATTTGTGGGTTTTCTTGTTGATATGTATTAGTTTACAAATGACTTCAATGAATTTTACTATGAAATAAGTAAGATGATAATTTAAATAACTTTTACCTTTTCATTTAAGTAAGTTCCGGCATTACTAGGAGAATGTTTGTAAGTTGGATTCATTTGTAAGCATGACGAAGTGAGTCTAACATATCTTTGACATAAGCACACCATGTATGTTAAGCTGTGTAAGCAATACATTTCTTCATCTCTAACATGTGTTTATGGGTTACTGGAAATGCTAAAATGTCAATAGTGTTAATGAAGAAAGCAAATAACTTAAAAAAAAAACCTTGTTATAGAACTAGTTTTAAGGCTTAGGAGAATATTTAATCTCTTTAAACACCAGTTCCTGTAGATACAGAGGAAAAGGCTAGATGATGTCTGAGATCTCTTTAGGCTCTTGGTGAATTTTGCTTAGGAAATAGAATTTGAGAGTGAGTTGCAGGATAGTTTATTAAGAAGTAACGATAGTACTTTGTGTGAGATGACTCGCTTTCTTTTTGTAGACGAGGTTAGGGATAAGCCGGGGGAGAAGACTAAATGCTCTAAGTATGATCTGCTATATAAGTTAACACAGCTATAACTGGATACATAGAGAAGCACACAGGTGTTAAGCACGCATAGTGTTTTTGCTTAGTCAGCAGAGAGGGCCTAGTGGCGACAAAGTTCCACCAGCCACAGAGTGAGGAGAGAGCCGCAGCCTCCCCTGCCTGATACTGATTTCTAGTACCGCCTCCCCAATAAGAGCAACCAGAAGGTCTCGGAGACAGGGTGACCTCTTGCTTTTAGTCAGAAGTTATACCAATTAAGCCTAGAAGATCCAATTTTTCCAGAAAATCAGATATGCTTGAATCAAACAAAATCCACTATTACAAGTTTATATCAATTAAAAGAACTCCCAGTGGCCAAAGTGGAATAATTTGAGCAAGGGATTAAAGTAGAGTTGGATTTATAGCTTCAAGTATAAAAGAAATAGCCTTGAGGCCATGCTGGTATAAATAAAGGATTGGATAAGTAAGATGTAAGGAAGACAAAGCTCTCCTATAGAAAGTTTGTGAATAATTAATGAAGACACTAGTGCTCCTCAGGAAGACTATCCCTGTTGTGCCTCATGAAGTCCTCCCCAGGTGTGCAGTGAAAAGATACGTATGGGGCAGTGAGTCTGCTGACTAAATACAAATGCTATGTTAGCCGGTCATGAACATCAACCTCCTGTAGTCACGTGAGTGCTGTGCTCCCTTGATAAGGTACAATGCAAGTGGCATGTTCCGAGGTGATCTTCCTTATCAAATCTACAGCTACTTTGGATTATGGGGAAAATATTAGAAATAACACTCAAGAAACATTGCACAAAATACTTGATGAGTCATCTTCAAGCTAGTAGAGTTCACCACAAATAAGGATCATTGAGGGAATTACCATATCAAAGAAGTTCTTAAGAAGACATGACAAATTTGCTGGTACCCGGGATCTATTGCTGGAATAGCACCAGAAGGAAATGCTCTAATCATGAGCTAAGGGCAAATGAGGGCCTGGCGAGATAGCCCAGTAGAATAAGTGCTTGCCTGGCAAGTGCAGGGTCCTGAGTTCAATCCCTAGTACTGCAAAAATAAATAAATAAATAAATAAATAAATAAA
>NDGN011451047.1:0-29896 GCA_002564285.1 Tympanoctomys barrerae
TCCTATCATATTAATAAAAATAAATAACATTGAAGAGTTTTTAAAAGCAATTTGCAAACTACATTTGGGCATGTGTTTAAACTGGTTTAAGTCAGTTTGAATAAGGTTAGTTGTTATTTTGATTTCAGATGCAAATATACTCTGAAAATTTGATAAATGGTCAAGGAAATACCATTTAACGAATTTTCTACCTATACAGCCAATCTAGATAGAACAGGGTAAAGTCAGAATGACTGGTAAAGCCATTTGTTTCATTTCATACAGAGATTACACAGAAGAAGACAAAATGATTTCGCTTTTTTCCTCATATGTTTCTATTCTGAGAGCAAAGTACACAATAATCATTGGCAGAAACTTCAATCTGCAATACAACTGTGTATTTGTTTCTCATATCTTTTCATTTCAACTTTATTTTTAATCCAAATAGGTTTCCACTTGAAAGTCCCCTATTAGAAGGTGATACTTATCTCATTCATTTTTTTATTTAAAATATTGGAAGAGAGTGAATTATGGCGTCATGAAATGGGCTCAGGGTCCTGCTAGCGGAGGACAGCATGGGCGAAGTAGAGTCACGTGATTAGTGCAGGTCAGGCTCAATAAGCGGGGAGTAAGTGCAGGATGAGAGTGCTGATGGCTGGGCAGTGAGAGCAGTGGATGTTAAATAAACTTTTGCAGACTAACTGGGCTATTTTCATACTGTGTCTGAGCCAAGCTTTCCATCACCCATTTCCTGAGCTAATAACGTTTCCAAATTCTGCAACACTAACCCGGAAAGCCCAAAAGCTAAATACACATTGGCAACTACCTACGCTGCTTTGAAGCATAAAAAGCTTCAACTTATTTACAGACTTTTCAAATTATTTTATTGTTCGCATCACCTGTATGTTGTCAAATAAGAAATATCGCAATTTCAATAGCAAGTTTTTAGTTGGGAAGTATTTCCCCTGTGATTGTCTTCTCACACTAGAGTTAAAAAGGGATATTACACATTTTTCAAGAAACCCAAGTCTCATGCCTATTACCACTAAATAAATTTCCACGTTTGTGTGGTTCTGGAATCAAACCCAGGGCCTCAAGTATACAAGAGAGCTACTTTATCACAAAGCTCCATTCTATGTCATTCCAGCTCTGATAACCGCTTTAAATAAAACTTCTTTTAATGCCATGTATGGTTACTGTTCTATTAAATTTCAATGAGGAAGTAATTTGATGTTTCTTTTAAAAGTTTGAAAACTTAAAATGTTATCACATGCTTTGCGTGATTGGACATATGGCTGAAAAACTTGATAACAGAAAGCAAGAGTCTAAGATACTGAAAACCAAAACTGAACATAATTGGATACCACAACGTACTAAAAGTAGCTCTAGGTAACAAGTCAACTGATGGAGGTCTATGTGGAATATTCAGGGACTTCAAAAATAAAAGCATTGAATTTGTTCTGTGCAATTGTTAGGCCATAAGCTTCTTAATAAATTATGTTTATTTTTGAAATTAACTTTAAAAATAATTTAATAAAATCTTATGTAAGAATATTTTCTTTCCTATGCATTGTAAGTGCTGTATGGGAGCTAGAATTTTGGAAAATATAAATCACGACCAATATACTGAATAGGGGTTTAAAATAATTTACCAAATTAATTTAATAAAATGCCTAGAACAATAACTAACAAATTATTAACAAAACAACAATGAAGCTGTCTATATTTTCATTTAACAACACATTTAAGGCAAATGTTGAATTAAAATAAAAATAATATGCAATAAACTAATATCACACAGGATACAAGAGAAATTAATGTCTACATTGAAGATCAAAAATTATGACAATATGCCTTCAAAAACCTTCTATGATTTTCTGGTTGTCAAAAACTATTTCTCTTTGTGCTGAGCACAGCTCACTGTGGCCTAATAAGATGTTAACTGGAATATTCAAACTATTTCTTAGAATAGGACATTACATTTTTTTTCATAACATGCTGGGTAAAATAATTTAATCTATTTATTTTAACAAAAGGCTTATATGAACTCCAACCTATAGTTTGTGTGTGTGTTTAATTTTTAATATTAATTCTGATTCTTAAAAGATATTTACAATTGACATTCTAACTCTCATGCTGTTCTGAAAAGGAACAATGTATTTATCCTGAAGTGTGATTCACCCTTAAAATTTACTTTATATGGAAAAATTTCACCATTAAAATCCTATGGCTTACGTGTATATGTGTATATATCAAGATTGATTGCACTATATTGTGTACAGATTTTGATATCAAACAAGCTGAGTGTATACATATTGCTGTGTACTGTGACCCTGTTAGGTTATTTAAAGGTTCTGGGCCTTAGTCCCTGGCTACAAAACGAGAACCTGCTCACAGTTTTCAAAGGGTAGCATGGAGCTTAGGAAGAGCCGGAGCACATGCTAACGCTGAGCTCCGAGGGGTGCCGAGCACTTCCAGCATGAATGCCTTTTCACTCTTTATCGTTCCTGGCATATCTTGGCTAACTGGAGATGAGTGAGGAAATATATTAGAAGTTACTGGAATAAATCAGAGCCACTAAAAGACTTGTCTACATTGCAGGCCACAGTTCATACATTTCCAAAGTAACATTCAATGAGATCAAAACACTGGTTTCAAAAATGTATTTACACTTTACAGATTATATGCAGGGGAAAGTTTTTTCGGGTCAACAATGAGAAAAGGAACAAATAAGCTGTCTGCGTAGAGTTTAATTTTGTAAAAACAAAGAAATACACCAATTTTATTAAATGTTCAGTGTTCATGGACAGGTAACAGAAACAAAGCTACTTCACATAGCAATAGACATCATCAGAAATATTAAAATAGAGATTCTCAAAAAGAAAGAGTCTTTCTTTAATGGGATTGATAATACTTAGTAGTTCCCATTATTTGTCCATGAAAGCTAAGAAAGGTGCTATTTCAAGCAGGATTGTAGTAGAACTTGGCACATATGTTTTAACTTTGTAAGCGACCATTACTCTTCACTTTCTCATAGGCCCATTCACTCAGACAATCTCACATATACATACATTAATATTAAAAACATACACGGCTATAGGGCAAAAAAATCATCCTAAAATTATATTTTCTAAAGAAAAGCAGGTCACCATGTTTATTTCCCATGTCTCCATCAAGGAAACAGGTTTTTCTCATGAAGCTGCTGATTAACATATACTATTATGTTCAATATTTCAAAAAAGAATGTTTCTAGGAAGAACTGTTTAATCATGTGTAAGAATTCTAAGGCAATATAAGTAGTTGTTCCACAGGAAATATATGTATCTGCCTTTGCAATGATATACTCTTGATATATTTCACAAGTCTTTACTCTTCAGATGCTACCAGCCAGACATATGGAGACATTCATAGTCTACAGTTGGCTCAAAGGTCAAAAAATTGTTTAAAAAAAAGTTTATGGGATAGCACCATAGGAAGTCTTTAGGAAAAAAAAATCCTTTTTTCAACATTGCATTTTTAAACTGAATTTCAGAAAGGAAAAGAAGAGAGATTTTTAAATTCTCACAAGGGCCACTTCCACTTCATTCTATTTTTAAACAAATACACTAGTCATGGCATCAACAATAATAACTACAACAATAATACATTATCATCAAAAGAAAGACAATAGCAGCAGTAGTAATTTGTATATGAATCATCCAGGCTGTCATGTAGAAGAATCCTGAACATCTTGTGGGAGTTTTCTCATAAAGATAGTAAGACATTACAGAATTCTTCGATTTGGTTTGAAAAGGCAGCATTTCCATAGAAGAAACCTAGCTGACCATTTATCTGAGCCTTTTCCAGGAATTAAATAAGTGATGTCTAGACTTCAACCACATTAATAGATACTATCGACACTTCGAAGTTGTCAAAATGTAAGTACAACGAAGTGGTCTCAATATTATTTGCATTTTTAAAGAGGTTAAGCTGGCCTACAAATGAAAATAATGAAGCTGAAATATTCCAGTTTCCAGACATTACACACACACACGCACACACACCCATGGTACAAACCACCCTCCAAGGCTCCCGCTTCACATCACCTTACATGGATCTGGTTTACATTGTATCAGAGATACAAAGTCAAAGGAATTATGCTAAAGATAAAATGTTTTTCCATTTTATAACTTGCAAGATCATTGTATGTCTCCAAATCATGAAAAATAGTCAAAGAGAACACCCCGTAGGGTAGTGGCCCCAGAGTTGAACTCTCCGAATCATGAGGCATCTGTTTCAAACGGTGAGCAGAAGCTGATGCAGTCGTCCTTGAAGCACGAGGCACCCATTCACCAGTTTACTAATGCGTCAGGTGTAGCGTTCAAATATTCTTGTAAAGCTGGTCGCCATTAGCTGGAAACGCCTCCTTTAGCACAATTAGTATAACTTTCATCTTATAGTTTTCTTTTCTTCAAACTCACTATATAAAACATTTGTGCTAAGAGCCTCAGTTTAAAAAAAATATGTCTTCTCTCCATTGTTCACATTCCTTTATGTTCTGATAGAGGTTGAGGTGTTATTTTTTGGTATGCATGCTCTCTGGATACCTTATGCTCTTGTATCTTATATAAAATCCTTTCTTGTTGATTGTGTCATCGGTGTGAAAATGGATTAAAACTGCATCCCCAATTGAATAGATTTCTTCCGCTGGCTGGAGAAAAAAAACAAAAAGCAGAATGAGTTACTTTTTTTCCAGTGCAAGGTATGTTTGAGAATGTTTTTCTTTTATATATAGTTTAACCCTTCCAACCACCTTGAAAAGCAGGCATGATAGACTTCTTCCACTTACAAGGGGAAAAATCTTCAGGTTCAGAAAACAATCACATGGCGAGATCACATGGCTAGTGCCACAGATGAGTTTTAAACATACATTAATCTACTTCTAAGTTCTGCACACATTCTAGAATTTAGCATTTTTTTTCACTGCACCCTCAAGCAAGCTTCTTTTGATTGACAAATAAGTAACGTGAGAGTCAAGGATGATAAACAGAATAAACTTGTTTCGGAAGTTACTCTGAGGCAGGGTCACTTGTAGAACCTAAACCTTCCATTATTGCTGCTGTTTTAGGTTCTAAAACTGGTGTCTTGATGCTCAGCTACATCTTCAGCCTGTTCACGTTTTGAGAAAAGGTCTCACGCCCTTGCCCAGACTGGCTTCTAATTTAGCAGTCCTCCTATCTCAGCCTCCTGAATCATGAGGACTACAGGCATGTGTCATTGTACTCATTACTTATTTTTTTAAATAACCCACGTATTAAGAAACTTATTTGCTTCACTCCAGGTGTTACTTAGGTACTACCTCAGTAGTATTACTTAAGTAGATAATAGTGGATTTTAGAAACCTGGGAGTAATATCTTCACAACAAAACATGCATTCGGAAAACTGTTTAATATTAATGCATTGAGTTGGGGAGGGGGAAGCCATTGAGAATGTTAAGCTCATCTTGCAGTTTTCTCTCACGATGGCCTCCTCTGACTTGTCTGTGCCTCCTTTAGCCTTACACCTGACACTGTGCAATGAACACTATTCCCTGAGCACTGGCTGACCCCAAACCCTGGTGGCTAATCCTGTCACTCTCACCAAAAGTATTTGATGAGAAGGTAATGTAAACGAGATGGTGTGCATGTTCTTTTTTTTCTCCTTGTATATTTTCACTTAGGAAGGTGACAAAATTGATAAGCATATGTGTTTCAGTATCTTGCTTTAAGCTTATGAGGTACTTAAAATTATTGCATAATAGAAAGAACATGAAAAATAATAAGAAACTGTAAATTCCAAATTATTTGCTCATCTAAATTGTCAGGAGAATACATTAAAAATAGAAACATGGAAAATGTAGAAATGCCAAATTATACTTCACCAAGTCATTAATAAAAATGTGCAAATTATTTTCAAAGATATGGTCAATTCATAGATGTTATACTTATCCATCACTATGTGACAGGAATTGTAAGGTATGGCAGTGTATCATCTTACCCCTGATCCGCAGAATCGACCAAGCCCCACGGCTGTCGAATCAAGACCATCGAAGAGTTCAACATAGTCATAACCACAGTCAGCCTCTTCTTCCACTTCAAAAGCCTGGAAAGATAATTCAAGTCGAGAGCCTTGCTCTGATACTAGCAGCCATTCACAATCGACCTGTCCTGGGTAGTTGTTGTCACCAAACTGTGCATGTGAGTACAGATCTCTGGGTTTGGCTTCTGCTTTCAGTCGACCACCACACTCTGGCCAGGAAACAAACACGAAACAAGTAAGTTCAGTGAGATTTCACTGTGAAATTTCAATTTCAGCATATTCCACCTGCTGTCTAACTTTTTTCACTTGCACCACCAGATGTGTACCGAGACCTGGAGCACTAGACGTGTAGTGGCACTGATGGCATAGGTGCCAGGCTCAGGCTGCTCAGTAGGGCCTGGGCTCCAGCACACACTCACAGAGACATGGGGGTGGGACTGTTTCCCAAGCTGATGACAATGGCAGCAATGCTAGTACATGTTCAGAATTTAATTAGGGAACATCACATAGTAATTCTCAGTAATTTTTTTACTGTCACAACTAATACTCTTTTTGTTCAATAATGTTGTTCCTGGAGAAAAGAATAGGATCTTAATTTGATTTTAAACTCAGGAATCTCAAAACCCAAAATTCAAAGAAACAACTTAAAGATCAATAAAATGCATAAAACATGTATGTGTGTAAATGCATATGGATGCTACATAGAACTTTCTACATGTACATAAGACAGTGTTATATTTTTAGGCAGAAATAATTGATCAAGAAAAATATATATACATAATAAATGACAGGTATTTCTGTAATTCCAGAACCCTATATTCCATAGATTTTACGTCTGCTTTAATAAAAGAAAGTAAATGCACTATTCAGCTTCTTTCTTTTACAGAGACATAAGTAAACCTATGCTCCTTCAGTGGTTACCTTGTCACTAGAGGAAACTACACCAAAGAAATAAATCAGTGCACATGAAACTTTTGTACACAATTTAGAGAATAAAAGTTTCAAAACACGTCCTCAGGATCCCTTTGTTGTCAAAGCTCCAAAGCTTCATAACTGAAGAGTCAACAAATGCAGTGAGACTATCGTTATGAAGGGTGATCAAAAATACAGTGAATGCCTCTGCTGAGTGTCATCAAACAGAAAGACAGACTCATCAAACGTGTTACAGTGTGTCCTCCACCCTATTCATGAGCTCTGCTACCATGTGGCTTTTGGCTTTTCCCTAATGTCAAAATGCCACAAGAAGTATGCCATTGCTACTGATTGAGGCCCCCAAAACAAAAAAAAAAGACACAAACGAAGATTTCTACAACTGCTTCGGAAAGTAGCGAGAGCAAGGGAATAAGAGTGTTCAAAGCAAGGAGGAGTATTTTGAGGGGTATTAAGCAAGGGTTTTTTTATTAGAATACATTTACTTTTTGTATAAATTTTAATCATATTTTTAATCATACATCATGTACATATAAGATAATATGCTTTGAAAATACTCCCAAAAGCTAGAATTCCAATGAACTTTGGATTTTATTTCCCTAGCCTCACACATTGGAAGCTAAGTATCCTTCCTTTGCCATCACGGGGCTTTCCTTGTCCTAGTAATTCTAAGAATTGACACCCTCTCACTGAATTGGCCCTGTTTATTTATCAGTGAATTATGCCATTCTAGTCCCATGGTCTAGATCTGAGCTCTATTCCTCTTTGTCATTATATATATATATATATATATATATATATATATATATTATATATTGTTGTTGTTCTTTGTGCCCTGAATTGAAGCGCGGCCTCCTTCATAGTAAGCATTTGTCCTACCACAATGCAATGTGCTCCATATCTCAAAGCTTCATTTCTGAAAGTGAAGATAACACATAGTTCACACGTCCTAAGTTCTACATGGCGAGCCAATGAAAACACCTGTAAAAGGCTGAGTGGTGCCTGGCCCATGGTTAAAAGCCACCATAAACGGTATTTAAGCAGCCGTGGTATTTGTTATGATTTTCCTGAGAGCACGTTTAAATTTCATCGCTGGTAAGCTAGCATCCGCTCAGGTATGAAATGAAAAGTCAGGAAACTACAAATACTGTTAATCCACTAGAAGAATAGAACAATTATATTTTTGATGGCAAGAGAAATATTTTTGTGTGACATGTTTCTGAATTCAGTGCAGAAACAAGTAAACCAGACCAATGTCGTTCTTTGGTTTTTAAAAATCTACCAGTTCTCAAAGTTTGATACTTCAATTGAAGGCTCAGGCTTTGGCTTTAGAAACACTGTCAGCATTTGTGCTTTTCGTCAGCCCCCAGGCAGGAGAAACTGCAGGGCGAGACAGGAGGCCTGGAGGAAGTCCTGGGCTCTGCGCCTGCTTAGCAGGACAAGGTGGCGGGACTCCAGACCCGGATCCTGGGGAAGAAATCCGCAGCCAGCCCTCGCTGGAACAAAAATCAAGGAAGTAATGGAGTGAGCGAACCAGGAAAAGAGATTTTGCAATCTTTATGAATATGAAAGTCACAGGAAGGTGGGACAGTTTGGTTTTATTGAAAGCTGACCTACTTTTAAAAAACAAGTGTTTTAAGTGACACTTATGCTTCATCTTAAATGCTGTAAAAATGCTTGTTTATCTTTTCATTGCATAGCCTCATTCCTAAAAATCATGCCTACCAACAAGTCTTTTTTATTATTATTATTTATTTATTTGTTTATTTATTTTGTATTTTAGGGAAGATTCTACGGGGTATTCAGGGTCTGGCTACCAAATCAGACTCATAGTGATCCGCCTGTTTACAGCCTCCCAAGAGTTGGGATTACAGACACGAGCCACCACGCCCAGTCTCAATTGCCGTCTCAGCGGTGCCGGCACCTACTAACAAGTCTGGTGATAATATTCTAACCATGAAAAAACAAGAATTTATCCTACAGGAGGAATTTTGAGCATTTGAATATGTGTGCAAGATGTGTGATTTTCACATGCCCTGAGAGAAATACCAGGAGCAAAAAATGATGTGTACAATACTGTATCTAAGCATGCAGACATGCTTATATACACATAAGTATAGGAAAACACTTTTGCTACCTCTCATGAAAACTTGTAATTTCATAATTTAAAACTGAAGTAATTGATTGGCTAAGTTGGTTTACTACTGATTGTAGTCTAAGCTATTTTGTTATTGATATTGAAATACATATTCAATAAAAGCAAAGAAAAAAAAAAAAGAATGATGAGTACTGCCAGGGAATTACTCAGTCCTGCTGACAATCTCCAGGGCTAGTCAGTCGCTAGTCAGCACAACATCTAATGGGTCCCTTTAAGGAGATGACTTGGAAGCTGAGTCAACCTATTCTTAAAGAATGTCCCTATTCATTTACCAAGTCAGAAAAAAATTTGAAACAGGTGGCTTAGTATGCCAGCAGTATGATTTTAAATTAATAATTTGAAGGTAATTTAGAAGAACATTTTCTAGAGAATTCTGGGAAATAGAAAATGCAACTCAATCAATAACAGTATTAGAAAGAGAACCTCAAGGTGGTCTTCATTTTAATTTGAAAAGATATGTTTGTTTTTTCCTGTTGAAGCATAAAATTCTGGGAAAAGTCCTGTAATTTGACCTACGGATGCATTAGTGGATGTCCTAATTTCCTTGATGTTGATCAAAATAATTTTTTTCCAAGTTGCACAATACTACACCATTTGATTTTTAAATGTCAAGGTCAAATAACGTGATACCTTATATTACACAAAAGATGTCCTAATAAACAATGTCACATTTTAAAAATTATTTTCTCTTCATGTTTCTCCCCTCTTTCTGTTAAGCTATATCTTTTGAGAAAAAAACAGAACTTTTTTTTTTTTTCTGCGAAGTGTTTCTTTTGGGCCAAACAAATAGCTCAGCAGATTAAAGCTCCTAGTCAGGGGTTTGATCCCTGGTGTGCCATGCTGGCCCTGCCCACACTGAGACAGCGATTGAGACTGGGCCTGGTGGCAAGCACCTGTAATTCCAGCTCTAGGGAGTTTGAACACAGGAGAATCACTATGAGTCCGATCTAAGTAGTGAGACCCTGAACACCTTGTACTAAATACATAAAAAAAAAAATTTCTTTCAATTTGTTTATGTAATGTAGGAGTAATACCATTTGCCATCTGATTAAGATAAATGCATACTTAGTTTTGAAGCAACTGTCAGAAGAAAAAAGGCCTCTTTCTAATAAAATTCATTTTCCATGACTTGTATAGTATTACTTGTGGGAAAAAAAACCATAAAACTTCAACCACCCATTTTTCAAATCACCTGGCTATAATGCTAGAAGTTTTTATTATAGAAAATTAATTGTATACAGAGATATAAATTTAAGCCCATTAAAATATATGCTTGAGCATACAACTATAACTGCTACATTTGTTCTAGAAAGCAGTATATAATGCTGAAATTTGGGAAAAGATGACAGATGTTGTTTGCTTTTGGCTGTCTTGTTAACAGAAACAGAAAAATAAACTGAAAATCAAAATAACTTAGACTAAAGTTGTTAGCAGACAGAAATTTCTTCTATTGACTTATAAATTCCTACAAATTGCTGATTTCTTTCTACAAATTAGTGCATTACATTATCCATCAAAGCTGTTGTCAAAAAAAATTAGAAGATTAGAATAGTTGAACCAGTTAGCCTGGAGGAGGCATACACTGTAAGTGATACACAACATTATATCAGCCTACATTGCACAAAAAGAAACAGTATTTAAAAAATCTAGAAAATTCCAATATGACTGGACACATTAAGTAGATATTTATAAATAATAGCAATAAGGAAACACATAATGCACAAATGCTGACAAGAGGAAGAGACCAGATATGGTGAAGCCCTCATGCTAATTCCAACTGTTACTAACTTTCATGCAACTTCAGTTCTGAGAATTTTTGGTCAAAGATTGCTCATGTCTGAAATGTCAGAGATGGATTAAATAATATCCAGGCCTGTTTTGCTGAAAATAATGTGACTGGGATTGCTCAGGAAGTATTTGAATCAGCAAGAATTGAATAGAGAAGGAAACGGAGCCTCTTTAGTTACATACTTTAAACAGAGCATTTGCTGAAAACCTATATAGCTCTCCTACAAGGAAGCATTCAATCTTTACCTATTTTTTTCTAAATCAAACTTGATATACTTTTTATCAGTCTCTTCCCAAAACAGAAGTTTTACACTAAGAAAATGCAGAGTGGAAAGTATATTAATTTTGAAGACAAAATTACGATAAAATCTGGTCTTTGACACTATTTTAGTTTTACTGTCTTGTTTCTCCACTATTTGCATTCTAGTCACACACAGTAATTGCATTCAACTTGGGGAACTGGCACATATACATTAGTAGGTCCCAATCGTTTTAACTTTGACTCTATTTTACAAATGTTTGGAACTTAAACAATCATCCAAATTTTCATTTCCAAAAATGAAATGAAATCTCATATAGTCCCTGTGAGCTTTCAGTGCATAAATAGGAAGTGTGGGCAGAAAGGCTAGAATTTAGGAAGCTGTGAGCTTTTAAGAGCTGTAAGTAACTTTGATTTTATTGTTTTGGGATGACAAGCGAGACCCGATGAAACGGCCCTTTGCAAAGCCTCCTCTTGAGTCACCTTCAGACGGAGGATCCAGCGGTACGGACACACCATCTTCATTTATTCCTAAGGCTCACTTTTACAAAGGACATAAAGAAAACTCTAAAGGTGTGTTTTGAATAAAAGAAAAAATGAAAATTTACAGTCAGGTAATTTTTCACTGCTATAAAATCACTACTATTTCAAGAAGTTTGGTTTTGACAGCATATTTTCATACTGCATTCTTGAAACCCATAAGAGCTAAGAGATTTCCTTAAATGCCAAGGCCTTTGTGCTATTAAAAATACTGTTAAAGTACAGTAATTTTTCTGCCTTTTAAGTATGTATGGCATTAAAGATTAAGTGCTAAATATTATGTGTGAAAAACCTCATCAGTGTGGTATTTCTATAGTTTGTGAAAAATTTTCTCAAGCTGTAACATATTTTAATAATGAGAAATTAAACATGAGGAACAAGATTCCAGTAAATTTATAGTATTTAAATACTACAAGCCACATTAATGTCTGGCAAGTCATATCTACTTTTCTCAGACTTCAAATATGCTGCTAATACCATATATACTGAAATATAATATTGGTAAAATAGTTAAACTCCAGATTTAAAAATCAAAATAAAAGAATGACAAATATTACTGATGTAAAATTATTTCATGCATGAATTTTTGTACTATTGGATGATGTGGTTTACACACCAAATAGATTTCGCCATTATCAATCTTTTACGTATTAGCAAACATCACTAGGCGGCAGTATAAGCTAAGCAACTTTAGCAAGTAGCTACAGTTCTGACTTATTTTAAGGAACTGAATGAAAAAAGGAAGGAATTCCTGAGGCAGCTTAGGGAACACGTAATTAAACTGGCCACAAACTGTAAACAATCGTATTCTCCATTTTTGCCAAAGAATGCTTAGGTTGTTCTAAGTTAAAATGTTTTCACTAAAGATTACTGGAATAGCTCAACTCCATAAGACCTAAATCAGAATTGTAATAGAGAAAAGATTATGTCATACACCAAATAGGAGATAGAAAAGAAAAAAAGAAAAAAAAAAGCACTGCGAAACAGACAGATAAATCCCAAAATTATCTACAAAAATAAATTACTGCAAAAACTTGCTAATCAGGAAGGTCAGTAGACAGGACATGAGTTTTGACTGAGGCATAAAATTCCTGTAACACATTAGCAGCTCCTGGAAATATGGTTTCCTATAGAGGTATCTTGATAGTTTTACTTGATCATATTTCACTGATCAGAAACCAACAAAAATGTATTTTATTTATCTATTTATTTTTGTCTAAATGCTGAACCTCTACAAAGATTTTTGCAAATAGAATACTAAGCATTCTACAAAGTATTTCAGCCAGTGCTTCAGTGAGATTTTATCTGTCAGGTTTGGACATTCCTTTAAGACCCTCAAAGAGGAAAATACACACATAGAGCGGAAAAGAGACAAAAGAGAGACGCGTGGTCCTAAGTTGCTGACCTGTAGAATGTGTGGCTTGAAAGCCTTTTCTCTGCACAGACGCATCAGAAATAAATCGAATGAACATCTTGTTTCCAGTAGCCACAAGGGGATCCGGTACTCTGCTACCACACAGTCGTCCGAGTATCGGTGATTTTTCTGTTTCTCCATCAAACACTTCTAAGTGATCGTAAGCACATTCTTGATGTTGTTCAATCTCAAACTCGGTAAAGGCCTATTTTAAAAGGAATGGAGAAAAAAATGTATTATAAGTCACAAATCATTCAAAGTGGGGGGGTTGTAGGGGGCAGAAGTGATGTGTGTGTGACACGCTCAGAGCACACAAATGAGTTAATCCATTCATGATGAGGAAAGCGGGTAATGGCATTGTATGTACTGTGGTTTCAAATTTGAAATATAGTGAACAAGTGGATTTCTGGTGAGTTTATTTACCTAAAGTACAGTATGCAAAACAGGTCCTGCCTGAGCTTCCAACTTATTAATTGAATGCACTGGTATCTGGCATATAGTTTTATGGTGGAGTGAGGAGCTTGGAGCTTGAAAGGACATCAGACATCTGGAGAAGTGTGTCACTTCATTAGGCTAACCACCTACCTCGTGTTTGTGGTCGATCTCATGTATGAAAATGCTCCGGTCATGGCCAATCAAAATTTCTGGTTTTATGCCTCTCTTGACGTGGTCCTCAACCAGCTCCTATTACCACTGTGTACACAGTACACATTCTTAAGGCCAGCTTGTAGCCAATAGGAAACCACAAGACAAATGGGCTCAGCAACACCCAGCGCTCTTTAAGCCAAGCCTCTCAATCTTAAGCACTACGTTATCTCAAGAGTAGAAAATGGTTGGGGGGAAAAGAACAATATCTGAAAACCAAAGTATGTCGTGTAATTTTTTTTCTTTTACTGGCAAATTACAGCCACTCACCTATAAATATGAAGAGCATGGAAACACACATATGTAGAATATTCTAAGAAAGGAGGAGGCAATGCAATTTTAAAGTATATATTATCAGTAATTGCTGAACATGGACCAGAATTTATGGACCACAACTGTACAGTCCACTGGAACTAAGCCAACATGATGTATGATAAGTGACTACTTCACTGCCAATGAAACGCAGGCATAAATAACAACATCTGCTCAGTAGAACCTGGCGACATCACACCAAGCGGCCTGGAGCAGGTGAGCTGTGGGTCACACTGACACCTGGTCCAGAGCCACACTGCTCCAGTTTGCTATCAAGTTACTGGTGGAATAAGGCTGAGTGCACAAGAGTTAAATGAGTCCAAGATTCCATCGTTGACATATACTCAGCTGATACGAACAACTCTTAGTAAGGTATTAATGAATTTTCCTCTCGTAAGAGAAGGCAGCTTGTTAGGTCAACTGTAAAGAATGGGTGTTTCTTTTCTAAAAACTTATCTGACCTAAAGATCCACCACATACTATAAAAACCATGATTGTCCTGTATCCTGGTTCTCATCGGTCGGTCCACATGCCACGGAGACACCTAGTAGAGAGGCCTCTGTGTGTACTGGAATGATTCATTAAAGAATAGAAGTCACGGAGAGTATTATAGGAGTCCTTGCAAAACTGGAATAGCTTTTAAAGTATCTTTTAGAGCTCCAATGAAGGGTTGGCCTGATAGCTCAGCAGAGTAAAGCGCCTGTTTAGGCAGAGCACAATGGCTGGGTTTAATCCTTGGCATGTCGGCCCTGCCCCTGTGGCGCACTGAGGCAGCGACTGAGACTGGGCATTGTGTTGCACACCTGTAATCCCAGTACTTGGGAGACTAAAAACAAGAGAATCACCATGAGTCTGATCTATGTAGTGAGACCCTGTAGACGGTGTCCCAAATATAGAAAAAAAAAATAGAGCTCACAGTGATAAAGATGCAGAATCTTACACATTATTTTATGAAACATGCCAAACCATGACCTCTGCATTACAAAGAATGGGAAATTTTTAGTCACTGGGAACAAGTATGTCCCCAGACAATATTCAAGAGCCTGAACATCCTTTAGAATCACAGTGGAGATGGGAAAGCCAGGAATGGTAAATGTGTGATGCTATGAGAAACTCTAATTTTGGATAAAATGCTCTCCCTTGCTTCTTTCTATTGTTATGATGTGCTCATTTGTTTGTTTTTGCACTGAAACATTTTTAAGCATCCACACCAAGACTTGATAAGCACTTGGGTATTAAAAAATTAAAGCCTACCCATGCTATGATTCTATTTCCATAACTTTGGGGTACTAACCTAGATTTTAGAAAGGTCAAACAAATAAAATTAAAAGAGTAAACAACCATGAACTCTAGTGAGAAACCTAAAGCTTTTCCCATAAGGAAACTAAGAGATTAAGGAGTTCTTTCAAAAGGAATAAAATTGAATTCTGCTTATAGGTTATGGAAATAAGCACTTCTGAAACAAGCAAGCCCCTTCTACCTGGCTGGCCAATGGCCAAGGTTCCATATGTTGTTATTTCAAATGAACATCTGAAAAATTTCTTTTACTAAAAATATCAATACTGGCTAAAGTTTGAGGTCATGGAGGGTAGCTATGTATATTCACAAAATACAAGTGCAATGAAATGATTACACTTAAAATAGAAATAAATTTTAACTAGCATAAAATGAATATGTAAACTAAGAGAATTAAAGAGATGCACGAATTTGAACAGCAGCAAGATAAGCTTCAGAACTCCCTAGTTCTTCTGCCTTTCCTGTGCACAGTAAGAACTGTCACTCTGCTTCCACAAGGTAGTGGAAAGATTGGAGGCCACTGAAGAAACTGACAGAGAAGAATATAAATCTCAATCTTCTGATTCAAAAGGCTTTTCCTTTTTGATAATTTTCCTACAAAAGCTGTGATCATATGCATTTTCTATAAAAACTGTGATCATATACATTTTATGGATTTGTGGCGGAAAATTCTGTAAGAGATATAAATTATTTTATTTTCCAAATATACCACGTATGGGGCTATAGATTGCAACTGCACATAACTTAGCAAAACTCATATAAGTTTTTAAAAATTACATAAACATGTTAGCCTATTACAGTTTGTTGCTACATCTAGAACTATGTTTTCGTTTTTAATGAAGATCAAATCAAATTATGGAATGGGCTGCCAAACAGCTCAGTGGATTAAAGCATCTGCAAGCAGGAGCAGGGGCCAAGGGTTCAATCCCCAGGCCTACAGTGCTGGCCCCTCTTCCCAGGGCACAGTGAGATGGAGATTGAGACTGGACATGGTGGTGCATGCCTGTAATCCCAGTTCTTGGGAGACTGTAAATAGGTGGATCACTACAAGTCTGATCTAATAGTGAGACCCTGAACACCCTGTAGACCCTTCCCTAAAAAAAAAAAAAAAAATCAAACTATGGAAAAGGTATCACAAAATCAAATAATCAGTCTTGAGTCTTTCAAAACCAAGAGTGGATATAGCATGAGGTCTAGATCCTTGGCCTTATTCAGTAAGAATTTTATCCCTGTTCTAATAGGAAGACCTTTTTCCATGCATGTTTTAGTTGAACTTTTTACTTTAAAACTATCATACAATCATTTTATGATGAATATACACACATACACTATAAATATATTTATATTAAGTCACTGTTGGAGCAAATTACCACAAACTTAGAAGATTAAAACAACATGAATATATTCTCCTATAGCCTTACATGTTGGTAGTCTAAAATGGATAGAAAAGATTAAACTTTTCTAGAGGCCCTGAATAAGAATACACCTACTTAATAAATTCTTCCAATCTTTAGGGTCTAAGGCAACCCTTCCATCCTTAGCTCATGTCTCTTTCCTCCAAGTTCAAAGGCAGCAATGCAGCACATTCACCCTTCTCTGACTTCCTGCTTCCTTTACATGAGGACCCTTGTGATTGGGCATCCAGATGACCTCCCCAATTTAGGCCATGTGACCTTACCATATCTACCATGGAAGGTGACATATTCACAAGTCCTGGAAATTAGAACATGGATGTGTTTGGGGAGCCACTGTCTGCCTTCCACAGAGCATGTGGAGAAATGAGCACCGAGGCTTAGGGATCCACGCTCCCAAATTCTTTTTCACAACTTTCTTAGTTCCAGGAAAGAAACTACACTGCACAAGTCTACAGATAGTTTTTTAAATAAATCAAACTTTATTGGAACACAATAAAATCCATTCATCAGTGTATTGCTTATGTCTTCTTTCCATCTAAAGTGTCAGCTTTAACTTGTTGCAACACAAGACTGTGTAGTCCATGAAGTAGATTTACTACAAGGACCTTTGGGGAAAAAAAGCCTTCTGAAAAGTAATCATGAGCTATGTTCTCAATTGTTAGGACTGAATTTCATATATAAAATCTCCAATATACTTTGAATATTTCAGTAAAGTGGGTGATTCTTCTTAATTATTGTTATGATGATTACTATTTTCATATCATGTATCGATTTTTACTGATATGTAATAAAGTTCTACAAAAGCATTTTATATACAAGTTCACTTAATATACAAATGAACAAATATTTCCATTTTCAGCAGTGGAGTCAGGGTCATTAAAGGATCAGTACTAACTCAAGATAGCACAGAAAGTAAGTAGGAGTGTTGGATATAGATTGAATTTTAAAATTCAAAATATATTCCTTATTCCTCCACAGCCCCTGTTGTACATTTTTAACTTAATTGGCAGAAGTTCTTCTTGCAAATGCTGCTTTCCATTTAGTTCACTGTACATTTAAATTACCAGCTCTGCAAACACACATAGCAATTACATACGTTTTTTCCACTCAAATGCAGGATGCTTTGGTGGAAAATAAGATAAAATATATAAAAAAGCATGCCAAGATTTAATGGCACTTGCATGTTGGAGCTTTATAAACTTGCTAAATCACCTCTCCTCTCTGCATCTGCTTCTCAGCTGGCAGTGTCGTTTCCAAGACAAACTGATCATCTCCTCTTTGGAGGCAGCAGGTGTTGTCCGTGCAGTAGTTTCTAACGTGCTTAGCACCAGCATTGCTGTGCTGCTCATGATGTGTGCTGGAAAGCTACATGGGGCACTGTGGTAAGCACTTTCAAGAAATAAAATAATTTAAAGTAATTTCTTATTTGCAGGATTATATAAAAGGGTGTCTGTTTTACACAAGCTTAAAGGATGGTCCTGGTTTCTCTAGATTTCCATTCTCCAGTTTTCTCTATTTACATGAAAATAGAATTTCAGGGATTTACAAAGACCAGAGTATGTATCAGTTAATGGATGTGAAAGAATACAAAACATTTCTCCAAAATACATATACTCATGTATAAACATAACTGGGGTCCTTAATTTTCATAGTTAGCTTACAATCGAAAATTCGCTGATTTAGGGATAAAAATTAATGAGTATGTTTATTATATAGTGTTGATATAATGAAATTCTTTATTGGAAATTACTACTTTAAATTACTGAGCATTGCTTACTCTGGCATTATTAAAAACCACCTTCAAGTATTTCCTATTTGTATATTAAATGGTTGTGCTAGATTTCCATTGCTGTGACAAAATGTCTGAAAAGAACAGTTTGAAAGAGGAACGATTTATTTTGGCTTGTGATTTCAGAAGTTTCAGTTCATGGCCTATTGTCAATATTATTATTATTATTATCTTATGTATTTGGTACAGGGTCTCACGAGACAACTCAGACTCATAGTGATCCACCTATTTTCAGCCTTCCCAGTGCTGGGATTACAGGTGTGCACCCCTATACCCAGACTGGGTCACTGGCAGAGTGCACCCAGGGGTGGGGCTGGTGCATGTGGTGCCAGGGATTGAACCCTGTTCCCTGTGCTTGCCTAAGCAAGTGCTTAGTCCACTGAGCCCTTGTCGCCATTATTTTGAGCCTGCAGCAAGGAAGAGAGCTTTGTAGCAGGACCCTTGTGACTGGAACAAAGGGAATCACTTTAGGGTGGTCAGGGGCAGAGAGAAAGCAAGGATGGGGTGAGGAACACTGCATTCCCTTCAAGAACATATCCCAGTGGCCTAGTTCCTCCAACAAAGACCTTTCTCCCATACTGCCCGTCATTTCCACACAGCTCACTAAGCCACAGACTCACCAGTGGGCTAATCCACTCATGGGGTCACTGCCCTCTTGGGCCAGTTCTTTCCCAATGTCCCATCACTGAAAAGTGCTGCACTGGAGGAACAAACCTGCAATCCAGGAGCCTTTAGCAGACCCCCCAGGTCCCGAATGTAACAGTGGTAACTCAACCTAGGACCACTCTGCTAGACATTCTGGACCTTACCTTTGTAAACTTGTAAGGAGAACATAGCAACAACTTATTGATGTTACCTTTACATGACTACACATGTTCAGCCTCACATATTTAAATGGCATTGGCATTTAAAAAATGGGTGCATGTTCTTTATTATTTCTCTCATTGGAAGACCAAATCTAATTTTCCTTCACTAGCTTACTTGGCAGCTTTAATAATTTGTTTTAGCAATAAAATACACCGAGGTAATTTGGAAGGCCTCCAGAGCTTCTGTGCCTTTATAGAGCCAAAATTAATCCACTAAGCGGCAAGAAAATCCGGATATAAAACATAAAAGAAAATAATGGTATTATAATTTCCAAAGACTGAGATATATGCAAATCTAAAAAATTAATCTCAGGGACTGGGGTTATAGCTCAGCAGAATAAAAGCTTGCCTGGCAAGTGCATGGGCCTGAGCTCAATCCCCAGTTCCACCAATTAATTAATTAAATTAATTAATTAATTAAAAAATTAACCTCGGTGGTTCAATTATATTATATTGTCTGATAATAAACATTAAATATGAATAAACACACTGCAAAATGAAAATACTCATAGTAACTGAACACTAGGGGCAAGACTGCTCTCCTCTCAAAAAGGACACTGAATTTTATTGTAATTTGTAAGAGTGAGATTGTGGCATTATAAGTAAAACACATCAAGGTAGAAGTCATCTCAGATATATGTAGCCAAATGAATTGCTGCATACATGTCACTCAACATAACTTTATGTTAAAATTAAAAATATCTATACTTGGATAAGAAATCCCAGAAAAGCTCCCACAACTCACAAATTAGATTAGTTTTATTAAAAGTCATCTAAAATTATTGGGAAAGCCTCGTTTTCCCCTGCACTAGTCAGCTGCTGAGCTGCTGAGGATGCAGCCCCTGTGCTACAGCCGGCGCAGCCTGGAGTCGCAGCCTCTCAGTCAGGACCTTGGACAGGACTAGAAGGCTGCGGGCTGCTGGGACATCCTGTCAGCACCCAGCGTCCTTCAGGTGGCCGCAATGAGACTTGGTCTGTCTGGAGAGGTGCTGATAAATACGACAAATGGAAGAACTCCGTACTAGGGCTACAAATGTCATCAGTGTGTTTCATTTATTGGGATACAATATTTGAATAAGGCATCCTTATTGGCTAAAGCAATTCACTTAACAGAATGAGATAAACAGGGAATTTTAAAATTAACCTATTGGCTAGAACAACAGCAAACTGCCTTGGTTTGGAAACCTCTTTCCTAAAATATTTTTCTTCTTTATTATACTGCCTGTTAGACTTTGTCATGAGTCTCCCTCACCAGCACTCCCTCCTGTTCTGTTTTCTTTTTTCTTTTTTGTTTTTTTGGTTTTTTGGGGGGTTTTTTGGTGGAACCAGGGCTTGAACTCAGGCCGTTGTGCTTGCCAGGGAAGTGCTTGTTCCACTGAGCCATCTCCCTGGCCCTCCCTCCTATTCCAAATGCAGCATATTTCAGGAAATTATTTAAAGTTCTATATTTCTATAATTTTATTACCTTAAAATATAACTTGCAGACATTGTATTCTAAAGTAAAATGTATCATTAACTAACGGATGAATATACTACATTGTGAGACTCAAAAATACAATGGGTATATCCACCTGTATATTCCTACATGTATTATATAGATTAATACATGGGAGAAATATAAAAATGTTAGTATGCACTTGCAGAGGGTAATGTATCATGCAAAAATGACATTCTGTAAATCACAGGAAAAGCTGACTATAAACTTGTATTATGTGTGCATGACTCATACAGACTTGAGGTAACCAGTAGAATATTTTATGTTATGTTCAAGTGAATTATTATCCTGCTGCCTTTTGCTGAATTTCTTTCTATTTCCTCTTCCATTGAGAAACATCATTACCCACTTGGAAATTTCATGGCTGGCAGCAAGTAGAGCTGACTAATGTAGCACTTTGGTAACACTGTTTAAACCACCCAGAGAAAGAACCCAAGAGGAGAACAATGTGGCTGTACCTTTATTTAGCAAATCAAATTTGTTTAGTGTAAGTACAAAACATGAGAAGACCAATCTTTTCCACTACCTACTGCTTTCATTTTAGTTCATTTCGTTTCATACATAGACTTTTGTCCTTTGTGTGCTAGTTGAGAGAGACACAGTTGTCAACTCCATAAGACAAAGAGGAGCTCACTTACTAATTTAATCCGGTGGCCAGGGGTGGCACTGATCTCCCACGTGCACTCTTTCCTGCTTGGGTACTTGTCTGGCCAGTTGGGACTGGTGATGTGACCGCTGGGGCTGTGGATCTTCTGTTCACACTCAGCTGCACCAGTAATGATAGGATTGGTTAGTGTGGGAATCTCACCCAGGACTGGGCCAGAAAGCAAGTGGCCCACTTGCCCCTGCTCCACCGAGAGATGTTCCTGGGTGTTGTCTATATATCACTCCCACGTCTACTATCACAGTCATCTGCAATGGGAAATATGTTGCTGAGCACAATCAGGCAGCATTTGTGTTCTGACTCACTGGAAATTGACTGTTTACTACAGATCAAATAAATGCCCAAAAGGAAAACGAACTGCTTAGAACTGTTGGATATGTAAGCTCAAAATGCAATGCAGCAACATGTTTTAATAATTAAGAATATCAGCTCTGGGTATGAGAAAAATATGACATGTATTGCCATCAACAGAAATTAATCAACTGTGTGATGTTAATTATTTTTCTTTTCCTATTAATAGAAACATCACTTGGAGCTAATTAACAGCATCACAGCATTTTATATATCATGCATTTTCTCTCTTCCTTACTTATACATGTCCTTAAATACCTAAGCCATAAGTTGGCCTGCTGATGGACATTCACTCCACTTCCATTTAACATGACTACCATCTTAACCTGGGAAATTAAGGATTCATTTAGTGTAAGTACAAAAGCATGTGGAGAATATCTAGCACAGTAATAAGAGAAAAATTGAGGGAACAGATGCCAGCCTTGGAGATAACTTCTAAATTAACTTCAAAGATGAACTCATTTAGTGAGCATGAAATTTCTTCTATGTTTTTCACAACTAATGTTTCCCTTAGATGAGATTCATCAATATCGAATTTCAAAACTATTTGTGATGGATCTATCAGTAGGTCATTTTCACTTGTTTATGCAGCAATACACTATAAATCTTGGTTAAGATTGGAATTATTTGTTATGTCTGGTGTATTCCATCATTCTCAAACACAGATTATTTTCTAAAATTTTTCAAAATATCTACTTGGCAAAATTCTTTCCTCTCTGGACAATACACCTGTTACCCAGAGGATCACACACCAAGACTCTGTCCCCAACACTAAGTAATGTAGATTCCATTTCAGCTGCTACCACAGTCACGTTCATTCTCCTAATCCCTCACCTTAACCACCATAGGTTTTCACAGAACAATTTGGGTTTACAGAAGAACAAAAACTAAAGAGAAAGATAAAACTAAAGTGAAAGATCCTGTCAAACTCATTAGGATCAGCAAGACAACAGCCTTTAAGTCTGAACCCAACGCCAAGGACGCATCAAAAGAATACAGCACTTGCCTAAGTCTGAGGCCCTGGGTTGGAGTCCTAACACTGCAAAACCCTTTCATAAAGCTTTCCTAAATTGCATCATCTATACTTTTGCCTTGCCATGTAAAATGTGGGGCTCGCAGGCTCTATGACACCTTGAACAGAGCTGGGAGGCTCAATGCTGAAATGGACAAGATACCTATGTGACAGCAGATTGGAGGGAAGTTCAACCTCTCTGTTGGCAATAAAAATGAACTTTCTTTGTGATTACAAGACATCACTATATTTTAGAGGAAGGTTGTTTTCAGATAACTTCAGAAATATTACCTGTTCTCACAAACATGGACATATTTGCTACTCATGAGGCACGGGTTATAGGCATAATTTGCAGCAGTTGTTTAGTTTAGGGGTTTTTTTACCTATAAATTACTTTCCACACCTGAAAAAACAACAGGGTCTATTTCTAAGCCTATATTTAATAGTGTACCCAACCCAGTTGTAAATGTTATGCTTTTACATGAATGTAGAGGGTAATTCTTTTTTGTATACGGTTCTGTACAAGGCCAGTCTGTCAAAGGGTAACACAGAGTTATCCCTGATATGTGCTATTATTAGAATGGAATTGAACAGAATAGGGCAATTTCAGGATAGTCTTTACCTTTTAAGGTGCATACGAAAAGTATCTAATGAAATTTTAGCCAGGCTTTTCCAATCTACATATGCTAATGACTAAAGTTATAAAATCTTCTTCAATGGTTCTCTTTTCAGTGCAAGCACAAATTCAGCTTAACTAGAAATTTCCAGAAGAGACCCTCAAAGAAGGAAATAAAAATGAATAATTATTCTTTTTTTCCATCTAACTCAAAGTAATAGAAAGAATTGAAATCACTCTTTCAAAAAGAAAAAAAAAATATGGGACTCTTTTAAGGCCTTGGGGACAAAATCTACTAGGCAGTTTTTGTGCTCCACATTTGCTATTTTGGCCAAAGCACTGACTTGAAATGTTAAATGGCCCTGATTCTACCACTTTCAAAGGTCTTTCTTTTGGTAGACATTTGGGTTTAATGCTTCTGTATTTATAGATACATCACTCATGTAGTACATATATGAGATATTTTCGAGGAAGGTATTCTACCAAATTCAAAACACTTGGAAGAAGTTGTTTAATATATAAATAGTATTATAAAGTCTGCTTTACTAAGACTTGTAGGGATTTTTTTTTTGGCTACCAGATAACATCAGAGGAGTTCTCATGTCTATTATACAAAGTGACAATAATGTCATTCATGTGTGAAGTGCAAAACCCATGGGCATTGTAATGAGGTTCCCAACAATATGGTTAAGGTCCCTGAAAATTGAGCAGAATTTTTTCTTTTTTACCTTTGAATGGTCAACAGCAATATCACTCGATGATATGATTAAGTCTACTTTGCAGTAGTGCTTTGTGCTAACCACATGAAATGAAAAATTCCGTCAGAAATGAAAGTGACCTTTCCCGTACCTTCCTTGCAATCATGCTTATTTTCGTGCAGGACAAATCCATTCCGGCACTGACACATGTAGCTTCCCACCGTGTTGACGCATTCGTGCTGACACCCTCCATTATCCTTGGAGCATTCATCTTTGTCTAGAAAAGAAATAAAGCCTACTGATTAGTAACTAACTTTAAAAACAAAGAATGCCGACAGAGAGGGTTTTAGTTGTAGGAACATCAGCAGACGGTAAATTGAGTGATGGTGATCCCGGTTTGCAACACAGAACACTGTTTGCCAGTAAAAACATATAGTGTCTTATTTTTACCCCTACCATGTCCAACCTGGAGCTCTGTACCATGGACTGAGATTGTGAGTCTATCTACACTAGGTAACAAATGAAATCCTTCCACTCCTGTGCCAGGGTGAAAGTCTTAAGTAGGAAAAAGAGATTGAAAGAATTTTTTTGCAATTCTAAAAACTTACAATTTTTAGTGGCTTAGATAAAGCCAATGGTCAGTGGCTTAGATAAAGACAAGAAATACTGTTTACATAGAAGAAAAATCCTCAACATAGTTACCATGGTGCATAGACACATCAAGTTTGCAGGATTTCTAAGAAATCAGTTTCTAAAAAAAATCATTCAGTGTAACTACTGTAGTTGATTTTTTTTATTAACTCAGCAGATGCGCTCAACATTAATGAAGCTGGACATTTCAAAACATTCCAAGACAGAAAAAGGCATCATTAGACCATCCTAAAGATGAAACTTAATTGATATTATGCATATTAAGCAAATCTAATCCAACAGAGTAGCTTATTAATAAGTCATTACCTACAAAGGCTTTTAGCATGATAGAAAGAAAATAAAGGTTAGAATTTTAAAAATACAAGCTTTAAGAAATAGGCACCAAATATGCCTTGGAGGAAAAAAATTAAACTGGATCAACAGGCAGCCAATCCAGGGAGAGGCATCCACTCACGCTACGTCACTCAGCTGTCATGGCGTGGCTGCTGTGACCATTTAAGTCAAGCTGGCAGATGGCACACATATATGATGGCGTATCACTCATCCCTCCCACACACAGGGAAGAGAAAGGGCACATCGCAGCCTTGTCAGAGGGTGGGCTGAAGTCACACTTCACCCTGTCAGTTGATTTTTTCTAGCGAGAACTACTGAGTTGATGGTATACAATTTGTGCTATTTTTACTTTTATAATCAAATTAGTATTCTTCCTGTAGAGATGGGTTAAGGGAAAAGGTCTTCATTAACAAATCTTGCAGCCATTTTTAAAGATACACCCATGATTCCATTCTTAAAGGTTGATTACGTGATTCATCACACACAGGCCTACAGGATACAGTCAGGGAGTGGCAACATCAGAACATCTCCAATGCATACAGGCACACTCACGTCCTTTAAAGAAGTCATCAGAAATGGTGTGTTTGTGAGTTACACATTCCCTGTCTGTCCTGGACACTCCCACCACTCTGTTAATACTTGCTATGAAGAGAGTGTGAATAAAGAATTATTCTTTAAAAATCAACAAACAGAAAAATGTATGAGAAATTTGAAGTCAATGGACAATTATCTTTGTGAAATTGATTTTAGAGCAATTCATCATACCGTCATGCCTCCCACTCCCTTAACTGTATCAAACAACAATGAAGATTAGAGTTTATGATGTGAATGGTGGATACTAAACCACATTTCACCATAGTATCATCTCCCATATTTTCGGATTCAGATAATTAAGCAGGAAACTAATTGTTCATCATTTTACAATAAGAAGCTTTAAAAAAATTAATATATAATCTCTTTTATAATGAAAATAATTCCAACACACAACCTGTTTCTAACATCTGAACAACATTCCATTCGAAATATCATTTCATTAGGTCATGCTTCTAAGGTGAACTGTCTCAAAATTTGATAGAACAGGGCCAGAGATGTAGTTCAGTGGCACAGCACTGGCCTAGCAACTGCAAGATTCTGAGTTTAATTCCTGGTACAAAAATATGAAAGAATAAATTTGATAGAACATAAGCTGACCAGGGGTGATGGTAACGGAAGGGAAACAAAATAGAAAGTAAGCCCAGGGATATTTCAACAGCTTTGTGACAAGCTATTCATATTTCTATACTGTTGGAAAAAATATACAAATGAAAGTTGAAAAACAAAAAACAAGAGCAGAATAGAAATGGAAGAGGATGAATTTTCATCATTATAATTTGTAGACACTAAGTATTTGCTACTTCACACTTTCTCAATCTATCTGTGTTTCTACCCTCCATTCCCATATATGCTGTTTCCTAATGTAGTCAAACCTGCATGAACCATAAGAGCCATCAATTATGCTGCTAGAATATGTTCATGGATTAACAAAAATTTTAGCAAAAAATCAAAGCATACTAGGCAAAATAGTAACTAAAAGCAGTAGAAGAAAGTTATCATGTACAGAAAAATAGCCTGTAAAATAAATGATGTGTCAGTCCCATGAAAACAGAAAATTTCATAAAGCCACTGGAATACTTAAGACTGTCCAGATACTTTCCATTATGTGGACGAAAAGATGAAAATGGCTCTCAGCAATAGTGGAGACACTGTAGCTGCTCACAGTTCTTTACCTGAATAGCAGTTAATTCATACCTCAATTAAAGTACATGTAGTTTGATGTTTTCTAAACTGATGAGAGCAGCAGAATAAATAAAGGAGGATCACTGAGTCTGATCTGCCTAGTGAGACCATGTACCAAAGACATAAATTAAAATAATAATAATTCACGTGAAATTTTCTGATATTTTTGTGTAACAGACACAATGAAAAACTCATTAGTTATAGAAACAAATGATTTATTACAGAGAAAAATATTTTTTTCTGCAGATGGAAATCAGCCCCCTCTTTAGGTTGTCATATCCTCTTTCCACCTCTGTTTGATGAAGAAGGGTCTATTATTACTAGCAAAGGAGGTGGCACTTTCCCACCGGAGGCTGGCAGAGTACCTCTGAGATGGCCAGAGGTCACTAGCCAGTGAATAATACAGACTGGGTGGAAAAGAAATGGAAACCTGTAACAAGTTCTTGCAAGATTCAAAAAAAAAATTTTCTCTTTGCAAAAGTCTTCCTTATCTGTAAGAAAGAAAGTAAACAGTCCATGCAACAGAACAGGAACATATATAAGGAAATACTTTTGAACTAAATGATCAAGATCTTAAATAAATGGACACACACACACATACGTACACACACACACACACACACACATACACACCTGCGCATACACACATACCAGCACAAACAAAATAAGATGGTCATGAAATCACCTTCACAGAAGTAGTAATAGAGTTACTAAGAGCTATAAGGGACAATTCTCTTGTTCCAGAAACATGCAAATATTTAAATGTGGTCAATAAAGAAAATTTGAAGCAGAACTAAAAATTGTATGAGACTATTGCAGTTGTGTTACTATTGGTAGTTATTCACACTAATATTTATATTTTTGTTAGAGTCATATCCAACTGAATGTCATCTACAAATACCCACAACCATTCCATTAAAGAAACTCTGTATAAAACCAGTTGTAAAGAAGTATCTGTATGTAATGAAAGGCAGATAAGGAGCATGGAGGTTATAATCATTTGAATTTATAGTCAGAAAGATGGCAATAAGTGAAATATTTTATCTAAATCTTGCATTTATTGCAGACAGAGATGATCTGAGGGTCACAGTCTGGTATCATTCCGTTCTGGCCACTAAGCAGGTCATCAGGGCCATCAATAACAGACAGCATTCCCACTAAAATTATCCCTTAGGGAGACTGCTATTAAATAAGATTTATTTTCAAGTTCAGTGTTCATACTATTACAGAAGACATGCCTGAATCTTTTCATTAACGAAAGGTTGCCAGAGACGACAATAAGTCTGTGCTCAGTTCCCATTGTCTAACATCACTGATTACATTCAAGTACTCAATGTTATAGTTGAATTTTTAATTTTGTTGTTCTACTAGGATAAAAGTCCACTAATTCTTAACTTTAGCCCATATAAAGAAGTATAACTCCCTTCCAAGTACTAACCAGGCCCGACCCTGCTTAGCTCCCAAGACCAGAAGAGATCAGGCGTGTTCAGGGTGGTACGGATGTAGCTAAAGGAGTGTAAGTTTTCTCTGAGTAGAGTACAGCTAACACTGCCTCACACTGAGCACGGCTGTGGACATACGTGACCTTGCATTCAAAGTAGAATCATACTAAACAAAGTTTAGATCTACCATCGCATAAAGTAAAAGCTAACTTTTAGGTGAATGAAAATTCCAGTCAGAAATCCTTGATTTTAGTATCTTTTAGAAAATTCCCCTGTCACTATATTCAGAATTAGCTAAAACACATACATAGTTCTACATAATATCCAAAGATAGTCATATACCCTGGAATCATTAAGCATATCATTTTTACAGAAAGACTTATAGATTATTCTTCCATAAAACCCATTGAGCTCCCAATTTTCAAGCTGAAGAAGTTTTCAATAACCAATTTGTGACACTTACTTGATCTGATATGTAAGTGTTTCTTAACTCTATGAACACAGAAGTGACAGAAATCATTGATGTTAATTGTTCTGGTAATATAATTTTAGAGACATCATTTTGATTTCATTTCTTAAATCTGAAAAGTATTTATTTGAAAACATGAAGCCATAAGCAAAAGTAACTAAAATATGAAATTTTATTACATGAGCCTATGTTACAAATATTATCATATGTACATTATTTAATTGCATGCATTACTACTTTTTATGTATTTTAGTACAGGCTATACAGGGTCTCACTGCATAGATCAGACTCATAGTGATCTTCTTGTTTTCAGCCTCCCAAGCACTGGGATTACAGGCACAAGTCACCATGCCCAGTCTCAATCCCAGTCTCCGCGTGCCCCAGGGGTGGGACCAGCATGGCATTACTATTTAAATATACTTCTTTGTCTTCTTCCTGGTGTATTACTTAACAGTGAGAAAGCTACAATTTATTTTTATATAGCTTTCCTTTACAAATAGCATTCAATGAGTTCTCATCGAGAAGCTAAAAGCCTATTATTTTTTAAGTCATAAGGATACCCATCAGTAATGTAACTCACAAAAGCCATGATCAGCTCTAAGAGAATGGTTTGTGGGCCAAGACAAACTGAGGTTCAGATGATTTGGGACATTAAGCAGTGTGTATTTAACTCATCTGTCTCATCTGCTATATATAAGTGAATCTAACATTATAATAGGAACACCTGAGATCTAATTTCTCCTTGAATTTTATTGATCAGTCTATTAATCTTATTAATTCTAAACATGGGAAGACTGAAATAAATGGACTTTGAATTAACTCACTCCAAATCACCTAATCTTTTTTCCCCCCTGTATTTTAGGGAAGAGTCTACAGCATGTTCAGGGTCTCACTACTAGATCGGACTCATAGTGATCCACCTGTTTACAGCCTCCCAAGA
>NDGN011451048.1:0-18271 GCA_002564285.1 Tympanoctomys barrerae
TCAGGAGTGAGGTAACTTCTTTGCTTTAGGCACTGGGTCAAGTCCCACCTACATATATTTGATTGATTTTCACCCATCTCTGAAAAATGCAGAACAAAAACGGTGATATGTTGGGAGCCAGGAAGCTAGGAAATATATGATTTCTTATCTCTTATAATACTTACTATGTTCTTGGAGCAGATTAACACTTAGCCTAATTTTTCTGAATTGTAAATATTTTCTCATAGCCAGAATAAAATTATTAAAACATGTTTCATTATGATAGTTTCTTTATAAACATTTCTAGATTATTTCAACTAAAGTATTACACATTATTTCCACTAATTTAGGTCAGAAAATTTTAAGTTAAGGCTAGGCAAGATGTGTATATCATTCTTCCTCTGTCAACTCCACTTTTGAGAAGCTTATTGGCAAAGATATTCTGTGTAGCAGGCAAGTTGCCACTAAGCACAACTCAGCGACCTCTCTCCCACCTAGCAAAGGGAGCAATGGCCTTAATACGGGCTGCTCTGGAATGGTGAACATTGTGCAACTCCAGGTGCAATTGCAAATGAGTGTTCCCACGATTTGCAATTTCTAGACACATGCTTAGTTTTGAAAAAATAACTAACATTTTTCAAATTTTAAAAATTATAGGGAGTAGACATACAGTAAATGTGAATTTGAATTTAAAGGAAAAGAAAAAAGTAAGAATTCTAATTCTCAGACCATATATATATATATTTTTTTCTTTTACATATTTGTTGGAGGGTGGGGAAGGGAATTGTAATGCCTATACCATTCAGCCTGTGCTAAAACTCATTATGAATACTTCACAAATTTCCAATTATATTGAGAAACAAATAGCAATGAGACAGTTTCAAAACCAATTAGTAGGACCCTTTAATACATTGCATATTGTTGTCTTAGTGATTATTCATTGTACAAGATGCAGACATGATATCATGTCCACAAACTATTAGAACAAATCTTCATAAAGTTCTATTTCACACTGTTGTTAGACCACTTTGCAAAGGCAGGAGGAAACCTACCCAAGTCTTTTTTTTTTTTTTTTACTGAACTGGGGATTGAACTCAGGCCCTTGTGCTTGCCAGGGAAGCTCTTAATCTACTGAGCCATCTCCCCAGCCTACCTAAGTCTTGACTGTGGGGCTGATCATGTCATACACACTCAAAGAACATATGCATGATTTATCACTTTTATAAATGTGGCCCTTGAGGGAGAGGGAAAGCTTCCAAGGGGAACTTCAACAGTTGAAGGAGTAAAGGAAGTCACCCGGCCTGGGAGCTCACTGCCGTTAGGAAACAGCCTGTGCAGATAGGAACCGCTGTGATCTGAAATCTGCAGCTATCCATCTGCCCGCTGTGGGCAGGGCCAGAGGCAGGGTGGAGCCTGAGGGCCGTTGGTGACCATGCAACAAAAGTAGAGATGACCTGCTATAAACATATATGTGCTTCTTCCAGTAAGTTTGTCTAAAAAAAATCAGTTCTCGTTTTTCTTCTGCCTTACTTTTACTATTTTTAATTCCATTTTCAAAAGTTACTACATGTTGTCTGAACTATGTAACTGATTTCTGACCCACCTGCTACTGTATTCTAATCTTGATTTCAGATTCTATTTCTCACAGTTTCTAAAATATACCAGCAAGTTCAATTTCCCACATTTTATCACTTCTTCAAAAATCTTCCTGAGCTTAAATAAAAGTATATCTTTAGTACTCAAATTAGCAGGTGCAATGTATTCATCTATCCGTTCATCAGCAACACACATTTCTTTAAATGCGCAGCACTTCGGTATGATGGTCATGTGTTGTCCATATCATGGGTATCGTCTGCATTCTTCGTATGGAGCAGGCATAGTGAATGCCGAGCTGCAGAGGCTCAAGGCCGTAAAGATCCCGGGTCATCACTGGAAGCTTAACATTTATGGAATTAAGTGTTTGAAATGTCCTCAAAAATGAATTAAATATAGATATAAAATAAATCTCACATCAAAGTTTTTGAAATTTTGAAACTAGATTTTCCATGAATAGGAAGTGAGAACTTATTTCTTTCTTTCTTTCTTTTTTTTTTTTTAGCGGAACTGGGGATTGAACTCAGGCCCTTGCACTTGCTAAAGAAGTGCTTATTCCACTGAGCCATCTCCCCAGCCATATATTTTTTTTTGAGAAGTTATTTCACATGTTAATTTCCTCCTAGTTTTGTTCAGTAGGCTTTGCATAACATATTCTTAGGATTCACCTCAGCAACACAAGACACGACTTTATTTTCAATGAAATTAAACCAAAACTTGATTTCATATAAAATGATTAATGTACAAAATATGAAAATCTATAATTATAATAAATACCAATGTATTAGAACATATAGAAAGTTGCCAACATAAATTTTGAACTGTACATGTTAAATGGGACACCATGTATAATATTCTTCACACATTTTAACTTTAAATTTAGATAAACAGTAGCATCTCAGCTCACAAATGCCTCTCTACATGAACATTTGGTTTGCAAAGAAGCATCTGGAAGATTTTGCTTCTTTTTGAGAACTTCCCACCTGGTGATGGACACGACTGTGATTGTTTCCCTCATTCTGACACTGGTCATGGTGTTGTCCAGTTGAGATAGAGGTCATGGACAGACCTATGTACATTTTCTATGAAGAGTTTTATGCTGTATTTAGGAATAGGGTACTGTATGGTATTACTCAATCTGGCATGTTTCCTAAGAAAGTGAAAAGCAATCCTGGTGGTAAAATGCAAGTGCACAGTGATAGTGAGTGTCTTATCTTCATTTTTTATTTTTTGGTCTTATCTTCTTGCAGACAATAATAAAGGTAACAAGAAAGCGCACCACAAAAGTGGTAAGAAGGGTTTAAATGAAGTAAATTGAAAATGAATTGAAGAAGGAAATTGTAGAAAAGCATAAACATTGTTTCTATGTGACTGATCTGGCCTTGGATGGCAAGATGGTGCAAGTGACAATCTGAACTACTTTAAAGAATAAAGATGTCAACAAAGGAGCTTCTGTGGCAAAAAGAGTACTGAAGTTAGCCAAGCAGAGGAAGAAGTGCTGGAAGAGGTGGGGAAACTTTTGCTGCTGTGGTTGAGTGAGAAACACCTGGCAGATGATAGTGAACTATGATCTGAGAAATAACATAGTGATCTTGCAAGTAAACCCCTGTACAAGTGCAGCACCTGATTGAAGCCAGTGTAGGGCAGTTTGGTAAATTCCACAGAGAAGTGGCATCTATAGTACAATAAGACATGGTGAGGCAGAATTTGTCATAGTTTTGATAAGCTTTCAAGAAAGAATTCATGCAGCCAGGGAGATGGCTCAGTAGAATAAGCACTTCCCTGGCAAGCACAAAGGCCTGAGTTCAATCCCTGGTTCCACACAAAAAAAGAAAGAATTCATGAAATTTATGAAGCTGGAAGGGTAAGTTGGTCAACAAGTGTTCAACTGAGATGGACTGGTAATTCTCTGAAAGAAAAATGCTGAACAGAACCTGCATCACACAGTAGGAAAAGGCACTGCTAGAGCACAAGCTCATGAAGTACAGATCGACTCTCTTGTTGAGTGTGAATGTAAGCATCAGTCTTTTTTGTTTTTGTTTTTGTTTTTTTCAGAACCAGAAAAAAATTGAACTCAGGCCCTTGAGCTTGCCAGGAAAGCACTTTTTCTGCTGAGCTATCTCCCTGTCCCAAGCATCAGTCTTAATATCTTAGTATTATCCACCACTTCTAGACCAGGTGTTATGGCATATGCCTGTAATTCCAGTGCTGAAAACAGGAGGATCGCTATGGGTTATATGTCCAAGCTGCATAAGTGAGACCCTGTACTATATATATATATAAATCTTGGGTCACAAGGCAATTTTCTCCTGAATAATGCTCAAAATGTTCACAAGCACCATTAAGAAATATGCTTCTGACAACCAACTGCCTAATAGGTGCTTGGCATCTCATGTGCAATGCCCTGGTACATCCTCCAGCCTTGGTGGATGACATAAATGCTGAACATAGCTTCATAAAGCTCAAGATCCTCCCCAAATGCCATACTTCTGCAGCCAATAGACCAGAAAGTCATTTGCAACTTCAAGAAGCTGTACATACAGGTGGCATTCACTAGGTATTCTGATGTCCCTGGAGTGATGTCCTTGACTATGACAGAGTCCTGGAAATGACATTTCAATGTCTTCCACTGCACCAACCTCAATGACAAAGTGTGGGAAGATGTCGCATAGCAGAATTTAAACTTAGCCTGGATTAAATTGTGGGAAGAAGCTGATTTTGAACTGCTTGATGCACAGGTAGTGGAAAGACTGTATCTGCTGGCCAGAATATGGGTCTGGATTTGATGTTGTGGACACTGAGAGGCATTTTGAGGACCTTACAGGGGAAAAACTTGCTGAACTTGAGTGAGCAGCAGAAGGCACTTGATGAAGAACATTCCACTGAGGAAGAAGACAGAGAGGAGGTTAGCAGTAATGTGCTAAAGTCCATTATGGAAAAAAATGGAATGATTGCCAGGTTTCTTTGAGAAACAGAGGTTCAATATAACTGTAATAACCAGAGTGTGGATGCTTATGGATGATAACATGGTCTCTCATTTCCAGAGTGTTATGAAGCACAGAAAAAAAAAGTGACATTAGGCAGAATTTCTGAACATTGTCCTGAGAGCTAAAAGATGATAAAAAGAGAAAATTCATGAAGGAGATGGCCCTATAGCCTTATGGAGAGGCGCTCTCCCCCCAAAACAGTGGCCTCCTCCCCAGCCACTTTCTTGTCCTTAGCACCAGAAGCCACTTCAAGGATGTTTAGTGTTTTCTGTCTTTATACTGCACTGTACTTTGCTTTGTGAATTTGTGGTTTAAAAATAGAAATGTTTTGAAACAGACAAACATTTACATTGACCTTATAGGAAAATTTGATTCAGCTCATGAGCAATTTGGTTGTCAGCTGGAATCATGGAATGAATCAAGTTGTGAACTAAAGTACCACTGTATATCATTGGATTTCAAGGAAAACATTATTTTTCATAAATTATTTTCTGTATATTAAAAAAGGATGACAAGATGTCCAGCATATGTAGAGTCTGCATTTCCATCTCAGCATACTCATTTGATAATATTTAATGTACTTCTGGCTTGTTTAAAGGTGATAATTAGCATCATAATATTTGGCAGATGCTTAATACCAGGAGAAAAAAATTTACATGTTTATTGAAATATAATTTTGCTCTCTGAGTTGTACCTAGACATTCTGCCAAACTGACAAGCTGCCTGGAATAAAGAGTAGACATAAAAATTCTGCTTTAATCTTTGGGTAATCAGAAAATGCTCTAACCCATAGAACTTAAACCAGCAATTTCAGCTGAATACTAAAATAATTCTAGAACATCTTTATGTATATGTTATCAATAGCAAACCTTTAATTATGAAACAATGCAGTACATCCAAAATATTAAAAACTTTTCAATAATTCTTTTCTTTACTCAATAACTATGTAGTGGCAAAAGAATTTTGAATGCATTATGTGATCTTTGTATGTGTGACCATACACTGCTTCATAAATTTGGTAAGTCAATTTAAATCCTCATATTTAGATGTTAACAAACATGAAATATGTTTGCATAACAATTCTTTTTTTGTGTAAGATCTCACTATGCAGCTGGGACTTGTAGTGATTCTCCTGATTTCTGCCTCCCTGGTGCTGGGATTACAGGCGTGTGCCACTCTGCCTGGACTCCATCGCTGGCTCACTGTGCCTGGGCTTGGGGCTGGCAATGTGTGCATTGTGTATGTATATTTCTATTAAGTTAATTTTCAAAATTCTAAACTATTAGAAAATATATGACACACTCATCTTGCTTAAAAATATATAAATTAAATATATGGACAGATTTTAAGGTTTAAAAACCTAGTATAATATTGCATTTAAATACATTAACCTTGAATTTGTATTTTATCTTTAGTAATATATGCTTTAAAGTGGAGAAGCTTCATCAAATTCATTTTGAATACCGTTCATATTGTAATTATCTAGAGAATATTTTTAAGGTCATGACACACTCTATGTTTTAGTATTTCTTTCATTTTTATTTATTATCAATAAGATATCTTAACTGAGACAAGAAACAAGTTACAATTCAAAACTTTCATATAAAAGACATGAACTTTAATCTCGCTGGGGCTCATCATTTCTTGTTCCTTCCCTTCAGATATCACCGATGCTCCCCAAAGACTGGGTGACAGCCCTAGGTTATCCCTTAGAGCTTTGAACATGCATTTTTCTATCACAGATGATGTCATTGCCATTGCCAAAAAGAAACTTTCATAAAGTCTCTTGCGCGTTGGAAACAAGTAATAAGCCTCTAGCCTTAGGAAAGGAAGGACTCTTGAATGTCCGTACTCTGAGGAGTGCCATTGTTTGATCAGTTGATGAGTGGTTAATGAATCAGGTGAGAAGAAGTCCTCAGCCAGTTACAAGTTATGCATGATCTCTGACAGAAAATTTGGTCACTTGGGACAACAGAGATGATAGTAAATGCGAATATCTGTTACAACACAGTTTATATGGATAAAGATTAAGAGTTCATCTGAAAACTTTGTAATTTCTTTTTGCTTAGCTTTTGGAATTTAAGACACCTGTAATTAATTCTGCATATCCCAACAATTCAAAATTTGCATGTAATAAAATAATTTCATAAATATTGTATGTATGTATATATGTAAAATATACATTTCATTAATCTTGTAAATACCAATCTCATACATTTGCCTTTGATTATTCAGTGATCCTTTTTCCTGGAACTTTACATTTTGTCATCAATAATGCTTTGAAAAATAAAGACTTCTGATCCTCTATGAATACTGAAAGAATAGGTCCCATCCTCAAGGAATTAAAAGTGATATTTTTCACTCATCTCTGAAAAACTGTCAGAATTTCAGTGTTCTAAATCTGAAGCCATTTTAGTTCATTTCTCTACTTTAGTTATTGTACATTGCCAAAGCAATAACAGATCTCAACATACCACAAGAGCTAACTAAATAGATGTTTTCCAAACAATTATTTAATGCTGAATATAAAAGGCATAATGCTAGCTCAGATTACTCCTAATGTAGCAATATAAAAAGAAAAGAATAAAAAAGGAAAAGAAAAAAAGGATAATTGCATTCAAGCTACCTTTCCTGCATAGACTTCAGCTTCTTTTCTTTGCAATGTATTTTTTAAGCAGCCAAAAGCTAAACAAAACATTTTCTAAACAGTAGTAATATTTAACAGTATTTGCTAAGAGACCCTGAACCATGGATGTTGTGTAGGATTTAGAGCATAAAATGTAAAGAATGGATAGGAAGGGACTTTATGCAATTCTGTAGCACATGACTATGTCAACCAAGCAAAAATAAATAATCAGAATTAAATGAAAGTTTTAAATATAAGTTTGTTTATACAAATGAGGGGTATTATAACTTTAATACTACAAAGATTATTAAAGTAGTATGGCATGTAATTGCAGAACATGTAATATCACTCTTCTAGCTTTATTCAAGCTGTTGTGAAGTATTTTAAATTGAATATAAAATGTATTACAGCATCTGTTTTTCAGGGACTTAGATTTTACAGTTTATTTCTTCCAAAAGTGAAAGTTACATCACTGTTCTGATTATCTGTGATTATATAGAAACCTAAAGATTTAATATAGCTCAAAGTCACTGAATAACATAGCAAAGCTGTCAAGGGCAATCTTATTGTTATAAGCAACTAAAGTAGATAAAATATTAGAGGCAATCAGAGAAGGCTGGGTCCTCAAAGGAACCAGTGCAGAAAGTGGGATAGCTTACAACTATGGAGGAGACAGGCAACTCCACTGAGGGCCACAAGACCTCAAGAAAAAACGTGAAACATTTTTAAAATTTTATTTCTCTTGCATTTACTATGGCCTGATACAGTGTTTAATGTGGAATCTTAGCACACTCTGTTCTCCCTAAGGCTTAGCTCTGCAAGGACTCTTTTCTCATCTCTTCCCATGATGGACTCAGTTCTCCTTTCTGCAGAGTGTGGGGACTGTCATGGCAGGCAGGTACAAAGCTACAGTTTCCTCTGAACCTTCTTTTTATTCCCTCTGAGCCTTCAGCTAATAAGGCTTCCTAGAAGCATGAGAGGATGAGGAAAATTAACTCCCTCAAACAATCTCTTTGTAAAACTTTCTCTGACCTTCCAAATTTACTAAGACACAGTAGAGAAACACAACTTTTCCTATTTCCCTTTGGCCCACCTAGAATTATATTGCCGTTGCTAAATCTATTCAAAATTCCTGAACCTAGGTATAAATCCTCAGGCATTGTGCTCCCACAACTCTTCTCAGGACAATTATCCCTTGGGCTTCTGTAAGTTCCTTTCAGTCAATCAGTTGAGCCAGTCTTTCTCTTATACCTTATTTGGTTTCATTTCCAACACTTTAGATGGAAATACTCCTAAGTGTTCCTGCTTTAGAAAGTCCTCTCTGAATCCCTAGATCAGTCAACTGTCATACCAAACACTACTTTCTCCCCATGACATCCACCTTAGATATATTTAATTAATTCTGTAATGTTGCATAGAATGAAGAAAGCTTCATTCTGAGGTACTTTCCACTTTTACATTCTCCAAAACACTGACTGACATAGCTGTATGAGGGGCATGTCACTGTAAAGCTTGACATAAGATAGTTTGGAGGACATCTGCTGAGGAAATGGGAAAGAGATGCTGTACAATTCGTATATAATCCCTTCAAGCACCAGGGAAGTGTTATATCAAACTATTTTCACTGACTGAATAGCTCCACTAATCATATCAATTTCAAATTGATAAAGGAATAATATCATTATGAAAGCAATGACCAGCTTGAACAGAATAGTACATAATGTAAGGATAAAATGATTTTTCAGTGAATACTATTGGAGGACCAACTTTTCTTAATCTACAGTTTTCTAGGATTCAATGGATATACCTCAATACAAACTCAAGGAAATATTTATTATTACATTTTAAACAGGTATCATAGAGACTAATGACATAGGGGAAAGGAATTCCTAACTTGCTATATGACTGACAGGAGTTTGGCTCTCTAAAATAGAAGGTGAATTTTAGGAACAATACAGGTTAAGAATAGAATATATTTATTGGGGAAAAGAAAGCTTCTCCCTGAGAGAGACCTGAGTGTGTTGTGAAAAACTCCGCCTTTTAGTAATTTTTAGAGAGCAAAATCACAAGATGAGGTGGATCTAAGTTGGGAAAATAGGAACTCATAAGGAGGGCATGAGGTGAGACAAAACTATGGTCAACCAATAGGATTGCCAGCGTAATTGCTCAGGTAAAATTCCTTACATCAAGATCAAATGGAGAAGCAAGTCACATAGCAAGCAGACATGAATAGAGAACACAGGCTTTTCCCGACACTCAAGTTTAGGGAAGGAAAGGTTTATTTAGTTCACAGTTACTGGAGGTTTCATAGTTGAAAGCAGCCTGAATTACATAGCAAGACCTCAAGACACTGCCATCCTGTGCTATGGGGTCTAGAAGAGAGGCTGTGGAGCCAACGTGTCCAGGATTATCCACTCCATACCTCCAAGAGAGGCCGCCACCAGGCCTCAGGGGGATGGAGGGCACACGCCATCCATTACACGTTAGTGTAAGGTTCTTGCCTTTCTGGCCCCGCCCCTTAAGCCCTGCCCTAGTCCTCTGGCCCCATCCCTTGAGCCATGCTCTACTCCTCAAGTGGCAACCTCCCCCCTGTGATTTACATGAGGCTTTGGGGGGATAACTAGATGTAAACCATAACAGTCATTAATTGATATCAGATCTTTTCACTGCCATAATAAGCAGTAGTTATTAATAATATTTACCTTTAAATGTTAAAAAAACATTTAAAATGGTGAAATATAGTATCTAAAATTACTAAACAATATTTAGTATTATTTGAAACCAACACACTCTGGTTGTGGTCATGCCTTGCTGCAATCCCAGTACTCAGGAGGCTGAAGTAGGAAGATTGCAATAAATTGGAGGCTATAGTGAGTTCAAGACTGAGCTGAACTACATAGTGATATCCCAAAACAAACAAACAAACAAAACAAAAACAACAACAACAACAAAAACGGCCAGCAAAATATATTTTCTGGGAAGAAAGAAATGAATTGATGACATGTTAATTAATTTTAATTTTTTTATTTGAAGAGCGAAAATGAAAGCAAAACACAATCTTGCATAAATATATCTGTTAATCTGAGCTAATTAACTGTTATGTGATAGACAAATTGGAGAAAGGACTTCAGGAAGTAGAGCCATCTGAACTTCAACTTTCAGAAGCAGAATCACTTAAGAAAGAGGAAAAAAAATGCCTTTTGTGACATTAATGCGGTACATTAAATAGAATAATATGACTTTTTATTTCAATTCACTTAATGGATCTTTAGAAATTAGGAGATGAAAAATTTGTGCTTATGCTGTATAGAAAGTGGAAGAAAAATTAGCATAACAAATTGGCAGCAGCCTTACACTGGTAGTAGCAGAGATTCATGTAACAAAAGAGAAGCATTAAAAATACATCAAGTAAAAAGCTGGGCTTATTTTATGATTTAACCAAAATGTTCTTACATGGTAACTAGTTAGATAGCATTGGTTACTCTCTCAAACCTGAATTTCTTTGTGACTAAACTGAAGAAAAGTAAGAGCTGAGTTTTGTTTGGGAAACCTGCTAAGATAGATAAATGGGAAGTAGTTTGTATTTAAAATCATTCTCCAAATCATGCTTTCAGGTATTTAAAAAAAATTTAGATATATGCCAGTTTGCTTCATTTATGCTACTTTTATTCATTAAAAAGGAAATTTTGTTTTATTTGTTTCTCCTTTGTAAAAGAGAGTGTGTCTATTTTGGTTATGATTCTAAGTAACACCTTGGCCATTCTTTAAAGATCTTAATACAGGATATATTAGAAAAAGGAACAACACATCTGTACCCTGCACAACTTTCAACATCACCTGCTTAAATCACATCATTCAAACATTTGGTAGGTTCCAGGTCTTGAAATTCTACACCATTGAGATTAAAAAATAAGTGTTTCTACAATATTAGCACAAACCTTTCTTTTGGTGAACTAAGAGAAGCTAGCTGTGTAACTATCTTACTTATGTGCGTATGTTTTCCTTTCTTCTCTCCCCTATCACAGTTTGTCTTTTGTGTTGAACAGTTTCTTCCTAGGTCACAATATCTCTTGCACATTTCAGATCTTCTTTTGTGATATCATTATCTCACACGAGTGAGACAATACGGTATTTATGAGTATGGTCTTGAGTTGCCCCCATCTACCTAGATGTTCTACTATGGACAACTACTAGGGGCATAAGCAATGTATCAACTATTGGAAGTGTCCCACTAAACTGTTTTGAAACTCAGTTTCATGTTATGTTCATCTTTGCTTCTCTTCAAAGTAAAAATTAGTAAATAAATATTTCTGACAAAAAAAGCCATCTACACATCTCTACCTATAAACAATAGGTAAGTGTACAGTGTAAGCAAATAGTCCCATTTATCCAGAATAAAGGAAGATGTTGTGTGTCACGGGAAGAGTCCAGAACACACCCCCATCAGCCCAGACCGCCCAGCCACCACCTTGTTAAGAATTAGCATTGAGAGGCTGGCAGTGAGTGACGTTCCCTGAAATGCTGCAGGACAAAGCCCCACTTAGGAGCTAGTTGGTTAGGGCTGTGGGAAGACAGATGCTGACAAAGTGTACTGTAACAGTGTTGCCAACACAATGACAAATTTGTGTCCAAGAAAGACTTAAAGTGATATAATTGTTTACTGATTAACTAAAGATCGACAGGAAAGCCATACTTTCCACATAGCATTTACAATCTCAGACACCAAGAAAGTGCACAGTTATCTGAATAAACTTATCCTAAAGGGAAAAGAAAGGCTAAGGGACAAAGTAGCTTGAACGTTGGGGCACTTTCATTTCCAGCCTGCAGTGTGTTATACAAATGAAAAACTAAACACTTCCAACTTTCAATGGCACAAGATAAACATTACCATTCCAAAAGGTACTCATGGCAGGAGACCAACATTAGGAACTAAGCAAGCCCAAAATCCAGAAGGGTGAATGTTAAGTCCTGTAATCCATGTGGAACATCCAAAGCAATCGGCGGGAAATTATGAGTTCCCTGTGGCTCTGCTTCTATGACACTCTTGTTGGTAGCTCCCATAGCTTCTCTTAGGCTTGCTTTGCTTGCTCCTGGCAGTTTCCCTTAGATGACTTACATTCTAAGCTTTTCCAAACTTCTCTCTGTCGGCTTCTCATACTGCCCTATCAGTGGCACACTGCCTGACCTCCCAGGCCTTCAGAAATCTAGGTGGAAGTCTTCTTAAAATACGAATTCTTTCATTTCCAGGGACCTAAAACCAACACCATGTAGATGATGTCAATGTCTGCTGCCAGCTGGAGCAGTAGTCAGATTTTCTTCTCTCTTGGCTGTAAGGGTGAAGTGCCTGGATCCTGAGCAGTCTGAGCCTGATTCCAAGGAAGAAATTCTCTATGTGGTCCCTTCTTGAACCTGGCGTGGTCAGCACAGCCATTCTAGAACTTGGCACTCTGGTTTTCTCCTTAAAGTCCTTCACCGTTGCAGTTCTGAGGCTGAAAAGGGCAGAGCATTTTCCTCCTGTGATTTCCTCAGGCAATCTTTGCTAGTCTCTAGTTCCTTTCAAGCAGTGGAGATCTCAGCTCTATCTTTGTATTCCATAGCTTTACTGGCACCTCCTTTCTGGTCAAACTCAGAGAATTTTAAATAATCCTATTGGGATCCTTGCTCTTGATTCTTAACATAAATCTGACTAAAAGCCTTCTAACATTAGCCAATGCACTGCTTCAACATTTGATGGCTTTGAAATTTCTTTTGTCAGATTAATCATTCTGCCACATTTGATCAGTCTCAGACAAAGTCTCTGGACACAAGCAAAATGCAGACAAACTTTCTGCTAAGCCAAAACATAAGTCATCTGGCATCCAACAACAAATGCAGTCCTACTTCTCAGAAGAAACCTCCCCAGTCTGATCTTTAGAGACAGGATTTCTATCAGCCTTCTGGCTCATCTTCTGAGCTCTGACCAAAATCTCCCATACAGAACAGCTGAAGCTGTTCCAGCATGTCTCATGTAGGTGACATCTCCAAACACTTCTTACCTCTTCCTATAAAACATTCCCAAAGGCTTGTAATCCACATGGTCAGGTTTAGACACAGCAACAAGCCCACTTCTCTGGTGCCAAATTCTGTCTTGAATACTTTTCTCTTATTGGTGGGAGAAAATACCGGATGACCAAAATTAAGGAAGGAAAAATTTATTTAGCTTATAGTTAGTGGAGGTTCCAGAACATAATCAGCTGGCTCCAAGGCAGAGTGGCACATGGCAGAGGGAAGAGTGGTACATAGCACAGTGGCAGCAGAAAACAGCAAAACAGCAAAAGCAAATAAGAGTAGGGGCATCAATAGCAGCAGAGAGCAAGTCTGTCTCCCATATGCTGCATTCAGGCTCTCTGCCCCAAGCTGGGATGTAGCACTTATGCTCATAATCCCAGCAGCACTCACACTCATAATCCCAGCACTGAATCATGAATTAATCACAAAGTCTAGAAATCTGCCCCATGACTGCATGAGCATATGTAGACAACTAGACACAAACCATAACACCTCAAAATGTCAAATTGACTTCATTTTTGTTGCTTTCAGTTATTGCTATTCTTTCTTCCTCTCATTCTTTGTAACACTAGACAGCTGAGTAAAATCAGTCAAGATGTGCTTTACATGTGTTACCTGCATTGTCCTGAAAAGGAGGGTCATTGGTTAATCCATTGTTAGTGATGGCAGAGCACCTATGAAGGTAGTGACGGCCAATGATTATGAAATGTAAAGGTTTCAAACCTTACATGGTGATATCCAAATATTGCAAATCAGTGGAAATATCTGATCCTACCTGTAACCAGAGCAGCACTGGTGAATTGTGCTTCATCATCCACCCCTTCTATTATAACTTTTGTTTGATATCCCTGAAGCCTCATGTGGGGCTTTTCAGAGATGGCTTCATCTAGCTTGTGTGAAGGTGCAGTTAATTCATGGTGCAGTGCTAGCATGAAGGGATATAGTTTTAAGGGAGTGGGTGCCACCTGCCCTAAGTAGCCTGGATAAGATATAAGGGACAGGACGAGCTGTGGCCATCCCTTGCTGCTTCACTTCCCTCTGCCCACCATTAGCTGTGTATTCTCTGCTATACCACCCTGCCAATAAGGGATTGAAATCTCTAAGACTGTGAGTTAAATAACCTTTATCCCTTTTAATTTTGGGGGTTGAGTATGTTGCCTCAGCAACAAGAAAAAAACAAAGACTCCCTGCTCTACATCATACTGAGGATCCAACTTTCTTGGGCAAAGAAATTGAATGGGGTGCTTTCTCCCCTTGGGAAACTAGAGATACTGTGGAAAATACTGCCTCTGGGTACTTTCCAGGCTGTGTGTCTCAGTCAGTCCTACATATATAGGGGTTCCCACTCAGTGTCAGTCCCTCTGTTCCCCTAGAAACAGCTTGAATGCCTCTGCACCACACATGTGCTTGGGTCTTGATTCTTATTTGTAGCCTCACTCTAGGTTACTTGCCCGGACATCTCACCCCACAATGTTTTACCATGGTTGTGCACCATAGTGTCACTATTCCTCTGTTCTCCCAACTGTAAAAGGTTTTCTTATCTATAACCCAGAGTTTCTCAATCTAAAAGCTATTGCCATTTAGGGTCATAGTATTTTTGCAGACTTTGTGGAAGGTTAGCTAAGATCTCTGGACTCTAGCAACTGTACACCATTAGCACCTTCATATGGCTGATACACAAATAAAACGGTTCAGTTTAGAAGTGAATCTCACTGTACAAATGTTTGATAAATATCTCATTAAAATAAGGAATATCTATATGAAGGACTATACCTCTACTTTTGTAAGTAGATTACTCAGAGCTTAGAGATACACTAACTTGTACAATTTATCTGTCTCCTTTCAAATCCTGTGTTAATAATTGTTATTTCTCTCTTTATATATATATTTTTGAAAACTGCTGCCTAGATAAGAAGTCAATGGGATTTTCATTAAAATATGCATCCTGAATTCCAGTACCACATTAAATTTAGACTAATAGACATATGGAGATCTGTACTTTTATCAAGCTAAGTCTTAACTAACACTATTATTTTTATAGCTAGGATTTTCTTATCTATAACCCAGAGTTTCTCAATCTGAAAGCTATTGCCATTTAGGGTCATAGTATTTTTGCAGATTTTGTGGAAGGTTAGCTAAGATCTCTGGACTCTAGCAACTGTACACCATTAGCACCATTCTCAGTTGTGACAACAACAAATTTCTTTAAACCTTCCCAAATGGCCTCTGGATGACAAAGTGCCCTGGTTGCAACTATTACTGGAAAGTATCAAAGGAAAATCTTTCAAGGGCCTAAAATTTTTAAATGAGTTCAAAGGTACCTGAAAATTTACTGTTAGAACAAACAATCACCCTTGTTAAGATTATCACAGCCTCCGCTAAAGAAAAATAAATTTAATCTCATAATATTCTATTTTCTTTGAAAATATTATACCCTAATCTCATTTTATTTTGTATTTAATTGTACTGTTTTTGTTTTCTGTTGAAAATAGTGGGAGAATTTAGGATCCTGGCATTTAATTTGTTTCTGGCTGAGAATATATAAAATAAAACTGATCTAATATATTATAAATTTAGATTTATTCCACATTTGTGGCAAAAAAGAAGATAGTAGAGATTGTTGTGGTCCATATTAAGTTACTATAAATGATTACTGCAGACTGGACAATTGATAAGAAATGAATATTTAATCTACAAATCTGGTGAAGAGAGTCCAATGAGCCACATCTAGTGAGGATCTCAGTGATGCAGAGATGATGTACTTTGGGATTAAGGTCATTAGTGAACAGAGAACTTTAAAAAAATTGGCTCCTAACACATTTTATTGTTCAATAATCACTCTTGTGATATTCTTTCATTTGTAAGAGTTGCAACAATGATCTTGGTTTAGAAATAGTATGCTAGTTTATAGTTCATCCTTCATGATTCCTAATTGAGAAAATATGATGTTCTATTTCCAAAATGCTGTTAAAAGTAATAATTCTTTTTATCTGAATACAGTATAGACATGAAAACATTTTGACGTGCACATATTATTATGAAATAGTGCATACACAATTGTTTTTGAAAAAAATCTTAGCATGATAGTAAAAAGGGAAATATAAGTAGGTGACCATCTATTTTTCAAGAGAAGGGATAGTTACTGTATGTATGCAAAAATGCAAAATATTTTCAGAAACTATGACTTAAAATACAACAACATTGAGATAATTTGTCTAATTGCCCTATATAACAGTGTAAGTATATGTGATCTCTTAAGAAAAACACATAGACTAATCAACATGAACCTTCTACAGCATAATCCCCTGTAACATTCGCAGTAATAACCTTGAAATATCTTCAAGAATGATAATAACTCAAAGAAAGAAATATAGTAAGTGATAATAAATGATAAATCAAGACAGATGTGGTAGTACATGAATGCCTGACCTATATCCTGAATTTAAGGCCATCCTGAAATACACATTGAGACTCTGTTTCAAAAACATACATAATTTGCTGTGCATCATGCCATATACCTGTGATCACAGCACTCTGAATTCTAAGGCAGGAGGATTGTCACAAGATCAAAGTCAGCCTGGGCTACATAGTGAAGTCCTGTCTAAAAAAAATAAAATACAAACAATAGATAGATAAATAAAACAAATAAATAAATGGCCAGTGACAGAATAAAATTTTGCTTAAAATAGATCACTTTTAAATGATCGATTAAAATGTATTTTACTGATTTAAAATGAGATATAAAGATCCTAAAGCTTTCTCCCACCAAAAATGATAGGTTAAATTTGCAGCCCTGCTGCATAACCTTATTAAAAAATTACTGTTAGTAAATATTGACAGTAAAAATCTGAAAGTGTTTTGCTTTATTATGGAATTCAACCACATCATATGATGACATAATGGATTTTATTAAATGCAAATATTACCGTTACATATTTCCTTCTTTGTAACACAGTTGGAACACACTAAAAGTGTAGAGCAAACATAGTGTGCAATAAGACTACATCTTTGACAGAGGAATGTTTCTGTTTCTATCTCTCGCATTTCCTTTCATTGTCGTGGACGCTGTCCAAGGTGCTTACATACAAGCTTAAGTGATACAAATGGAGAAACTACAAAATAATACATGTATTTCTGAATGTGTTGTACTTCTTATTAGAGTAGAAAGAAATTATGAGGTTACGTAGGAAACATTCTTCCCTCTCATATCTTTGTTTCATGATAGAAACAGAATAATTCAATAAAGTACAATGGAACTACTCACATGACTCATATCAAGATCAAAATTATTTGGGCCAGGGAGATGGCTCAGTAGAATAAGTGCTTCCCTGCCAAGTGCAAGGGCCTGAGTTCAATCTCTGGTTCAAAAAAATCAAAATCATGTTGAATTTCACTGGTGTAGTAATTGAAACAAAAATTTATGTATCTTGGTCTGTGGAAAAAGTCAAAATGACATCAAAAGGAAAAGAAATTATTTGAAAATCTCTTGTCTCCATTATTTCCAAAAAGATACTTTAAATTACTTTTCAAAGAAGAAAATTTTGAGTTTTTCATTAATAACTAAATATAGCTCACTTTGCTTGTTTAGTAGTGCTGAACATTAAAAAATATTAAAATTCAAATATAAATAATTTTTAGGGAAATTTCTTATTTTGCAAAAAGCACAGTCACAATAAAATATAAAGATAAGCATGAAATATGTAGTCTATCTCATGTACAGAATCACTACAATTTTGTTTTCAATATATTTTCAATTTAGAAGACTTTACAAATTTTCACAAATGTTTTGCATATCCTAATTATCAGCAAGCTCTTGCCATGATCTATTTTTGCTTTCACTGGGGACTAGCATTCATGAGGAGCACCACTCTGTTGTATTTTTCACCCTTAAAACATATTTTACTCAAAACTCATGCATTTATCAATGTCTTTTTTCTTTTCTTCTTTTTCCCATAATTTTATTGATAAAAAATAGCAATGAAACAGTTTCAAATCAAATTGGTAAGACAGTTTTAATAATTAACACATTGCATACATT
>NDGN011451049.1:0-15039 GCA_002564285.1 Tympanoctomys barrerae
TTCCCTCCCCTTTCTTCCCCTCCCTCCCCTCCTCTATTCTTTCGTCTCTTTTTGTTTTCCTTTCTTTTTCTTTCCCTTCCTCTGTCCCTGTCTCTCTTCTTTCCTCCTTGCTCCCTTCTTTCCTTCCTTTCTTTTTCTTAGGCAGTGTCTTGCTATGTTCCCCAGCCTGGCCTTGAACTCTCAGGCTCCAGTGATTGTCCCCTCTCAGCCTTCTCAGTACCTGGGACTACAGGCACAGTGCCTTGTTTTATCTTTCTAGCTGTGTGATCTTGGGAAAGTATTAACTCCCTTGTTCCTCCTTTTTGTCCTTCATGACAGCAGACCAGCAGGATGCTCGCTTCATGCATCTGTGTGGAGGTTAAATGAGAGAGAGCCCTGAAGCATCTAAGCCTCGTGCCCTCGGCCTTATTTCTTTTGAGGACTGGGAGCCATTAGATGTGTGGCCAAAGTAAAGTTAGGCATAGGGTCTGAAGAACCAGTGGCCACCGCCAGGGCACTGTCCAACGTCCTGCACCTGCCTGTCCATCTGGTAAACCTCCACCTGCCCTCGCAGCCCTGGCAGCCTAGCATACCAGACCAGCTTCTTTCACCAAGTCCCTCCAGTGCTCCAGCCTGAAAGCCTTCTGTAGCCAATACACCATAGCGTTCTGCAGCCGAGTATGCCCAGCCAGCTGCTGTAACAGCACCCTTGCTCAAGCTGTCCTCAGGGAGGCCTTCTCTCCCACCCCTGCTCACACCGGGCTTCTGCCTTACCTCAGGCCCTCCCACGCCCCTTCCTGTTCACCCTTTTCTCTAAGAGATCTTGAAATGGGGGAGTTTTCTCCCTGCTCTGGGTGTTTCCTACTGTCCCTGGGATCCTGCTGAGCATGCAGCTGGTGCTTGCTGTGTGTCTCCCAGAGGAATAAAAGTCTGTTCTGGTCCCTGAGTCAGAAAAGACCTGGGAAGGCAGCAGAAGGTGTAGGAGTCAGCTAGGATGAAGTCAGGGGTATGAAAGGCTTGAATTCTGCAGGGCTGCAGGGTGCTTCTGTGCCCTGGTCATCTTTTACAGTAACTGTAGGCACCCTGGCCACTTGGGGAGAACAGGGACCAGTCGCCTCCACTGTCCACCTTCACTGGGGAACCAAAGACCTTCACATCCTCTGTCCCCTGCTCATCGGCTCTATGAGGCAGGTGAGATGCAGCACCCGTGTTCTACCCCTTGTGTATCTAAGGACCGTGAAGCTCAGAGAGGCTAGGTGGTTTGTCTGAGCTACACAGCAGGTGAGAGGTGAATCTCAGAGGAGGGGCAGTTCTATCAAAATCCACCCAGGGCTCTATTAGATCCTGGCTGCATTTGCTTTCCAAAACCTGAATAGGCTTTGCCAGTGGGAGCCGAGTCGGAGGAGAAGCCCCCTTCCAAGAGGCTGTGCCAGGCTCTATGAGGTCAGAAGGAGGCCCCCTGCCCCTCCTGCTCCTCTTCCATCCCTGAGTAGCTGCACACACCCATTGCTTCCAATGGCACCTGCGGCCACTTATCTGCTATATGTGCCCAGCCTTCAGCTCAGCCCGTAGCAGAGACGTTTGGTGGTCAGTGCCTCAGTTTCCTCTGCATGAATTTGCTCCCTCCTTTCTCTTGGCAGGCAGGGTGAGACTAAATTAATGTTTATTTAGGGACTTCTGCATTCTGAGCTGACAGGCGCCTTGTGATGGTAAAATATGAACCTAACATAAGTGCAAAATGCTATTGTTTTACACCTGAGGGTGATGTTTCATAATGGCAGAGCACTGTCAGGGCTGTGAGCGGAAATGAATGGTGTGTCTAGTCAGTCCTCTCCAGCTCCCCCAGACTCAGAAGGCAGCTGCGCACATCCTGGGGTGGGAAAAATACGAGGCTACTTGCCTTTTGCTATAAATCTGTCGTTTCATCAGCCCTGACAGGTGGCTGGACAATCCCAGTCAATTCATCAATTAAATCTACCCATTTGTAGTTGCTGGGAAACTTGTGTCCTTGGCTCTGGCGAGATCCAAGGTCCTGAAGTGCAGGAAGGCTGCTGTCACTGGGGCTGACGCTGCTCAGGAGGGGAGCGAAGAGAGCCTGGCCCTGGAGCTATCTGGGAAGCTGGGAGGGTGGATTTCCCGCTGGGAGAGGAGATGCGGAATGGCAACTGGGGTCAGATTGGGATGGGATGGAGCAGAGGGTGGGGAGGGGTACTCAGTCTGGAAAACCAGATTTTGTGGTTTGTTTTGCCTTTAGCTTGGTACACTCAGGAGGGCATGTGGAGCCACCTTCCAATTTTGCTGTACAGATCTGGGCTTCCTGCCCTTTGTATAACTTTGAGTAACTGTTTAGTCTTTAATTTACATACCTACAAAATGGGAATAATAGTAACAGTCACAATACCTAAGAAATTATGAAAATTAAACACAAAAACTGTAACAGAAATATAATATCTCAAATGAGTCTAGCAGTGAGCTTCACTTGTCTTCGATAGTGAAATCAGTGGTGGCTGTTATTACTGCCCAAGATATTGTCATTACAGAGTACTACATCAGAATTTCTCTTCAGTATTTACTTATTCTCTCCCATAAATCAGTTTCTCAACGCCTCCCCATTCAGGTTGCTCCTCGGCACCCCGCATCCATTTATCAGGACACTGTAGAGTCATTCTGTACCTGGATGGCTTTTCTACAACCCATGAACCCCCCACGGTGAGAGCATCTGTTAACTAGTTTGTCTCAGGATCCTAGATCAATGTCCCTACTCCCAGTAGTTAAGGATGCTGCAATGTTTACAGTCCAATGAGATCCACTCCAGGAGAAATATGTACTCGTGTATGCACATTAGTCTTGGTCTTGGCCAGTTGAGAGTGGAAGTTGGTGGACAGGTTGGGTTAGAGGAAAGCGAAGGCCCTGTCTTCACTTTTGCAATGGTCATATTATAGCCATACAGCACCTAGTGGTTAAGCAGAGGCCCTGTTTACTGGTCTTGTGGTCTTGGGTATACTTCTTCCACCTCTCTGTGCATTGGTTTGCTCATCTGTAGGCTGGGATGGCAGTGGTACCCACCTCATTGTTGGGACCTTGAAATGGGGTCATATAAGTCAAGCCCCGGTGAGAGCGCCTGGTGTGTAGAAGATGCTCTACAACCATTTGTTAAATGTATCTTGGTAAGGAGGCCTTTCAGAAGACGAGCAGGCTGATGGAGGTGGGTCTTTTACTTACACCTCAGTCCATGAAATGGGACTGTTCTTGACTATGCAGGGTGTTCTGCAGCCGCTGACAGCTGGGAATGCTGTGTCGGCTTCTGAGCGCACCCCTTCTCCAGACAGCTTGCTCAGTCACCAACCCCATGGCCATCACACCTGGAGGCAGGAGGCAGCGTGAGGCGGAGGATGGCAAGGGACGCTGCCCCCTTCTCCAAGCACCTCTCGGCCACTCAGGGTGCAGTGCCCAGTGGAGACAGCAGATGCATTTGCTGCTAGGAGGATGCCCCTGACACCATAGCAAGGAGCCCATGAATGTTTTTTCCAGCACGCCTGCTAATGGCTTCATCACCGCTTTTTATGAGATGATGTGAATTGCTCTGGCCAATGAGGCTTAATGGCCTTCCTCAGCGACCTGCCTGGGATATTCTCCCCGGAGGCTCAGCTCCAAGTTAAGCCAGGAATATTAATACAGTGTGGATGTGGGCCCTCCCCTCTCCATAAAGTTATAGAAATTGAGGTCAAGTTGGGTCCCCTGCAACGTTCTTTAAACAAGCAGCGGTAGTTTGTTTGCTCCTTGATCTTCTTGGCGGAGTGGGAAAGGCTTCCAGCTGAAAAACTGGGACAACGACAGCCTTTCTTCCTCTGGTTTTGCTCTTGGTCACCTGGAGATGACCTTCTTAAAGGGGCAGGGTTCTTAGTCAGAGGGAGGGCCCCCTGGTTCCACCTCCCAGGGCTGCTCTATGGGGGCAAAAAGTGCCGATGCTCTATGCTGGGATAAGCAGAGCACACTGCCCCGGCAGCCCATGAACACTCTCCTGTGAGGCAGAAGCCTGCCATGGTGGTTTGGAGAGATGGCAGGTGTCTTCACGGTCTTGCCTGCCCTCCCCTCTGCCCAACATGTAAGTAAAGGAGCAGCGAGGGGAAATGAACTCCCAGGTAGCTGCTGTCAGGAGTGGGCCTATCTCGCCCCTCAAGTTCACCTCTTCCCCACCCCCACACCTTGAGTCCTCCTTCTGCATGACAGCATGTTTTCTAAAGACCCTCAGGGGGCCAGGCTGAGTGCCAAGGCCTTGTGCAGCCTCCCATCTTCCAGGGCAGCAGCGTTCTGGCCATTTCTCTTAGACCATGGTTTTGAGCCCTTCCGGCTCTTCAACTGTGGTACGTATAGAGAGGTAGCACTGAAATACTTGTTAGAAGCCATGAGTTCAAATTTTAGTTCTGTAAATTAGCTGCATACCCTGGGATGGTCTATTGCATATGACTGTCCTCCAGCTAAAGGGGGTGCTACAAAGACCAGGATGCTGCCTGCTCTCAGAACTGAGAATGAGCCAAGGAAATGATGGGAAGTAGCAGAGGGTAGGTGCTCAGTGAAGCTGAGCTGGGCATTTTAGTGTGTGCCTGAATACGTCAATCGCATAGTGGGCTGTGACTGGATGCTTCACCATAACAGTGTTCTGGAAACCATGACCTGGCTTGGCAAGGAAAATGATGCCTCCAAGTTCCTGGGCTGGGCTGGAAGCTTCCAAAGAGCAGGAAATGTCTCTTATACTTCTTTGTCGATGCCTGGCTGGTGCTCAGGAAGTGCTTCTAGAAGGGCTGATGCATTTTGTGCTGGTCCATGCAGGACTCCATAGGTATTTTTCGGGCTCATCCTAACCGCACCTCTCCCCTTGTCTCTCTGCAGCCCGCCCTGAAGATGTTGGCACCAGCCTCTACTTTGTAAATGACTCCTTGCAGCAGGTGACCTTTTCCAGCTCCGTAGGGGTGGTGGTGCCCTGCCCGGCTGCGGGCTCCCCCAGCGCAGCCCTTCGATGGTACCTGGCCACAGGGGACGACATCTACGATGTGCCACACATCCGGCATGTGCACGCCAATGGGACACTGCAGCTCTACCCTTTCTCCCCCTCCGCCTTCAATAGCTTTATCCATGACAATGACTACTTCTGCACCGCGGAGAATGCTGCCGGCAAGATCCGGAGCCCCAACATCCGCGTCAAAGCAGGTAAGGACCACAACACCTGCTTCCCATGTGGGGAGCTCTGCCTGGACAGCTGAATGCAGGATGGGGTTGGAAAGTCATCACTGTGAGAACAACTCTGTGACGTGCCTGGGGGCCTGGAAGAAACCATTCACTCAGGGATAAGTTTGATCTCCTGATTCTCAGCTTGGTCATCAACTGGGTGTGCTTGGACAGGAGAAGCACCTTTCTAAGCCCCAGCTTCCTCATCTGTAGAGTTGATGTGAGTTCCTGCCTCATATATCAATGCATGAGCAGTTAAATGAGAATGCTCATTAAAACTACGTACTGTGTTCACCTCAGTCCTGGACTCAGGGAAAACACTGGTTGAGTTTCTTTTTTTCTAAAACAGCCTTTCATTGAAATACATAGAGGGCCAGTCAAATAGCTCAGCAAGTTAAAGTGCCTGCAAGCAGGTGCAGGGGCCAGGGGTTTGATCCCCAGGCCTGCCGTGCTGGCCCCATCCCTGGGGCAAGCTGAGATGGCAGTGAGACTGGAAGTGGTGACGTGCACCTGTAATCCCAGCTCTTTGGAGACTGTTAACAGGCGGATCACTGTAAGTAGGATTTAGTAGTGAGACCCTTGGGGGCCAGGACGATGGCTCAGTGGAATAAGCGCTTCCCCGGCAAGTGGTAAGGGCCCGAGTTCAATCCCCGGTTATTAGTGAGACCCTGAACACCCTGTAAACCCTTCCCTAAAATTAAAAAAAAGAAAAGAGAAAAAAAAAGAAAGAAAGAAAAAAGAAAAGAAATACATACAGAAAAATACCCAGGTATGTAGCCAGGTGGATTTTCACAAGGTTCAATGAATGCCCAGATCCAGAGATAAGATATCAGCACCTTCAAGGTGTTCCCTCTGCTTCTCTTAGGTCACCATTCCCCCAGGGTAACCACTATCTTGACTTCTAGCAATGTAGCCGGTTTCCTTATATTTACACTTCATTTAAATGGAGTACTAGGGCACGTATTCTCTGGGCTCTCACTCATTATTCTGGTCACTGGACTTACCCTTATTGTCTGTTGTGATGGGTGGTCACTCGCTGGTTGCAGTTGTAGTGTTCCATTGTGTAATTAGATGGAGTGTTGTTTGCTTATCCCTAGTGTTGGTGGACATCTGAGTATAGTATATACCTGTTCTAAATACCTGGGAACAGGTATTTAGATTAACACTCATGATGAAAACCTTTTAGCAGTGAAGGATTTGGGTCTTTGGAAGAACCAATGGAGGCAAGGAAGTGAAGCTTCCCCAAGTGTGCACCCTTAGAGAATATTGACCTGGGTCAGAGCTGGAGGTGAGGGGTTGGCTTAGATCAGAAATTCTTCACTAGGACATCATGATACACTAGTGTGTCCTTGTCACTGGCAAGTCGTGCATCATATAGTGAGAAGGCTTTGAAAGTCAGGCCATGGTTTTTGTAGAAGAGCTCTTTTGTGTGCAGGAGGACAGCTGAGCCTCTGGCCAGCCAGCTGTAGTGGTACCAGCCCAAGGGCTGACCATCTTTCCTTCCTCTGTGATGGCTTAATCCAGAACTGTGGCTCCAGTGCAGGACAGCCAGCCGGCATTTGTAGCAGTAGACCCTGCAAGATCAGTTCCCTGACCTCCTGGGTCTTTCTGCCTTAGCAGCACCTCTCACAGGGATGGAGTTCTAAGTACCTGGGAGTAAGGTGTGGGCAGGGAGGAAAGTGCGCTGCCTTATGCTATTGGTCACTCCGGGGTCACCAAGAGTTTTCAGAGGCAGAGCTGTGCATGCCCAAAGGATGCTCATCAAACCTCCCCAGGGATCTCTTTGCCCTATTCTGCTCCTAATGCCATATTAGTTCTGAGAGCCCCAAGGCCTGGATTTGAACCCAGTTCTGATCTCTGCAGCCCAGAGGACTAGAATAAGGGGAAAAGAAGCCATCTTTGCTATTATATGCCTGGTGTTGGGAAGTCTATAAAGAGTTTCTTACAGGTAAGGGAACTAAGACAAAGACAGATTAAATATCTTGCCCAAGGGGATACAGCCAGTTAGTTGATCATAGCTGTGGTGAAAAGCAGCACTTCTCAAGTGCTTTCCAAGGGTTTTACTTGCTGGGCCATTTACTTTTATAAGGAAAGCAACTGAGGCACCAGAAGGTAACTCAGCCTTTAGGATTGCATGCTGGCTAGAGGAGGAAGCAGGCTTGTTTGCTTGATGCTATTACCCACCAACCTCTGTTGTCTCCCTAGCACCCTCAAGGTAACGCATGCCAAAACCTGCCCTTTCTCATCTATTACTCTGCTACGCTCCAGGGTCAGCTTCCCCAGGCTTCTTTGAGCCAGGTATGGGTCTCAGCCAGAAGTGGTGATGCCAGTCTCACAGAGGGGATGGACACAGTTCCAGATAGACAATAGTGATTCTCTGGTCTTCTCTCACAACCAGCTCTACTCTATTCTTTTCCCATCCAGCCATAGCATGGAGAAAGGGAAGGATGAAGGCCTGAGGAGGTCCAGGGAAGGCTGGACCTACTAGAAACACAACCAATTAAGGGGTTCTTGATGATGCCAAAGAGACTGCAGGTGCACAGCCGGGGGTGCTGCCAGAGCTCTAAGTGTCTCCCTGGCAACCATGGCAAGGAGAGGAGAAGGGCATGCTGCCCAGGTTTCTGCTGAGAGACAATGTTTGTAGGCACTGGGCCTCTGGACATTCCTTGCTTTGCAGGAAGAGGTGGGATGAAGGGATGCTGAAACTCCACGAAGGATGGCAGAGGGTTACAGGTCAGAAGTGAAACTCTCAGGATCATTTTTTTTTTTTTTTTTGTACCAGCAATTGAACTCAGGACCTTGTACTTGCCGGGCAATTGTTTATACCACTGAGCTGTCTCCCAGGCCTTTGCTCATTCTTAAGGCTGGGTCAACCTATATGAAAGACTAGGCACATGAGTGGCTATAGATGGCAGTGCCCAAAGCCAACCCTAAAAGGCAACAGGATTCAGAAGAAAGTGGGATGGTTCTGAAAGTGGGGCCAAGGCTTGGGCAGAGCTTGAGCCAGAGGCTGCAGGTAGGGGAAGAAAAAGAGAGAGATGAACAAGGATGATTTGTTTCAGAGAATCCAGAGTTCGGTATCCTCAGAGTCAATCATTTTAAATATTCTCTCCTCTTGTCAATTTCCAAGATCTTCCAGAAAGTTCAGTATCTTGACTGCATTTTATAGGCTACATTTTCACATGAAAGTGGCCCTGAACTGTTGATGGTAGATTATATATCATGAGTTTTATTTTGACAAATGATGGACACTGTTATGGTTTGGGTCTGGATGTCCCCTTAAAAGCCTCATGTGGTCATTGGTAGGGGGTTTTCAGAGGTGGCTGGATCTAGAGTGTATGATCTGGGATTAAGGCTGTGTGATAACTAAGTCAGTCCACTGCTTGGCTTGGCACCACCCTAATCATGGTATCCTAGATACAATGAAAAAGGGGCAGAAAGATGCTGTTAATTTCTCTTGCTCCTTTGCAATAGTCTGCCTGCCATGTACTATTCTCTGCCAAGTCACCCTGCCATGGAGCCAGCCAATTATGGGCTGAAACCTCTACAGAATGAGAGCTAAATAAACCTTGTTCTTTTGAATTTGGGTATATAGTATTTTGTCTGAGCAATGAGAGAAAAGTAACTAAGACATAATTTGGTACCAGAAGTGGGATAATTGCTATGACTGACCATGTGGTTCAGGAGCCTTTGGGAATGGCTTGTGGGAAGAGTTTGGAAAAGTTAGAAGAAAAAGTAGAGCTGGAATTCTTTAGGCTGTACTTGATGGGAGATTCTGGCCAGATCTCAGAAGAACAGGCTCTGGAGGTTTCTGATAGGAGGAAGGACTACATTGGCTGTTGGACTTCAGAATATACACATTATGGCTTCACATTAAGTTTGTCTGCATTTTGCTTGTTCAGAGAATTGTCTTGACAATGAGATCAAGGGTCATAGGTTAATTAATCTGGCAGAAGAAATTTCACATCAGTCTAATGTTGAGTCAATATCATGCTTACTGTTGGGGGCTTTTAGCCAGATTAATGTTGAGAATTAAGAGCAAAGAGCTCAACAGGATGATTCAAAATATGAATTTGGCCAGAAAGGAAACTCAAGTACAGTTGCAGCTGGAAAAGATGTAACAGAGGAGAAATTAGTCACCAAAAAGGCCAGCAAGAGGAAGACAATAGAAAAGATGCTATGTGGACATCACAAGAACCAGCAGTCTCCAGCCCTCACAGTCTCAGAGTTGGAAAAGTGAAAGAATTTTCTTTGAGAAGAGAGTCCCAGAACATCATGTTCCAGCACAGTGGTGGCCTACATAATTTGGTCTTTATGCTTGGGTTTAGAATACTCAATGATCCAGTCATTTGACCCTTACAGGCAAGAGAGAGGGAAGTCTGGCTACTACTCTAGCTGCCAGCACGACTTGGTATCATCCATGTAGCACTTGCTTTAGGTATATGCGGAATGCAAGAGTTGTGGAGTAAGAAAAGCTTCCACCCAGATTTCAGAAGGTGTAGGAGGCCAGGCAGTGTGCCCTTCCCAGAGGTGGGAAGTGTGTGGATCTGTGTATGTGAAGCTGAAGGTGCATTGGAAACTCCAGAAGTTTGGAGAATCCAGGGCCTTGGATCTGGATCATCTGAGGAAAACTGCAAAGAGAGAGAAGGGCTGGATCCAGAGAGAAACCATGGAAGGTACAATCACCAGAAGGGCCACAGGGGTGGGGGCCACCCAAGCTCTTTGGAGTTCACATCTTACCCCAGATTGCTGAGGATGCTGGACATGGAACTATAGGACATAATGTTTGCCCCACTGGATTTTGGACTTGTTTGGTCCCATTCCTTTGTATCCTTCTATTTATACCTTTTGGTAACTTTTTGTAAAGTTTATCTTGTATGATTGTATGTTGGAAGTATAACTTTCTTTTCATTTGTACAGGAGTTCACAGATAAGAGTTTGCCTTAAGTCTCAGAAGACTTGGGACTTGAACTTGTTAGCAATGCTGAAACTGTTGGAACTTTGGCAACTCTTAGAAATGGGATAAATGCCTTTTTCATAAAGGAATGTACATGAGTCTTTGGGGGCCAGGGGCAAAATGTTATGGTTTGGGTCTAGAAGTCCCCCAAAGCTTCATTTGGTCATAGGTGGGAGCTTCCTGGAGAAGGCTGAATCTAGAGTTAATTAATTCTACTGGAATTAAGGTTGTGTGGTTATTAAATCAGTCCGTTGATTGGCTTGGCACTTCCATAATCATGGCAGCTTAGATACAATATAAAAAGGGAAAAAGATATTGCTAAGGCCCCTTATTCCTTTGCTACAATCTTCCCATCATGCACTTCTCTTTGTCCAGCCACCCTGCCATGGAGCTAGCAAATCATGGATGAAACCTCTATAAACTGTAAGCTAAATTAACCTCTCCTTCCTTAACTTTGGGTGTCTGGCATTTTGTCTCAGCAAAAAAGAATAGTAACCATAACAGCCACCATACCCCAAAGAATTCTTTGGTCCAGGAACAATGTAGGAAATCCAGTTTGGTTTCACCAGGGGAATTCTACCATCTTTCTTTCTTTCTTTCTTTCTTTCTTTCTTTCTTTCTTTCTACCATATTTCTTTAGTGCCTACATATCCTCTTGTTGACAAGATGATGTTGAAGGCTTTAGCGCTGCCCTCGAGGCCCTTACAATCTAGTACAGTTTAATACTACTGAATGAAAAAGGGAAGGTGGGAACTTGGACTTACGGTCTTGCAGAAGAAAGTGGACATTTCTGAGGGAGAGTAACTGCCTAGAGGATGGGAGGAATTGCTCAGACAGGAAGAGGATCATGGCAGGGACTTCTGGGCTGCGTAGGCAGGAGGTGGAAGGGAGGAGATGAGAAAGGTGAGGATGGGGGTGTCCAGGGTGCTTATATATTCTTGTGACACTCTTCTCTACCCCATTCCCAATCTTGCTGCAGTTTTCAGGGAACCCTACACCGTCCGGGTGGAGGATCAAAGGTCAATGCGTGGAAACGTGGCCGTCTTCAAGTGCCTCATCCCCTCTTCAGTGCAGGAATACGTTAGTGTTGTGTCTTGGGAGAAAGACACAGTCTCCATCATCCCAGGTAAGGAGTCTTGGGCCTGTAGCCCATTGGGCTGCCAGGGTGGAAGGTTGAGCCTGAGCTGGTTTATGAGCTAAAGAAAGCCTTGGTGTTGGTTGTGGTGAGCGATTTATTATTCTGGTGATGCTTTAGCAAACAAGCGTCTTTGGCCTTTGTCTGGTCTGTTTCTGTGTGGGATGGTGAGGACCTACACAGGGGTCTCTGCTGGGTTCATCATGGCTGCACAGATAGTGTTGGGTCCTTTGCCCCAGGCAGTAGGGCTTGACTTGACCTTGCTCTGAGGGATCAAGGCAGCTGGAAGCCTTATCTGTGAAAGATTGCAGGAGAGGCAGGATAAGGAGCCCATTTGTGGTCCGTGTCCCCATATTGAATGACAAGAATGATGAAATGGGATCCTGAGATAACCAAACTCAAGAAACATGTGCATGAGACATTTTCTTTCTCCTGAATATTTTAGGCCATGATTCCCTCAGAATCTTCACCCTAGTGAGGATTATTCGTGGCTGGTTTGGGGAGAGGGGGTTCATACCATGGTGTTTGCTCATCTCATTATTCTGCTCTGGTCACCATACCCTCTTTAGTGGTCCCCTTTTGCCTCAGTAGCATTGTATCTCTGACAAGAAGTAGGTCTGGAAAGCCCAAGAGAGGACTGCAAGCCCTTAGTCTACCTCCAGGCCTCCAGCTACCCCACACACTGCAGGGGTTCTGCTGTTTTTTCTTTCTCTCTGAATTTCTCTCCACACATCCACATTAAGGGTAGACGTTTACTTGGTGGTCAGTGACTGGGTGAATGGATGGACACTGGAAAATTCTGGAGGAGACTAGAAGCAGCCTGGATGTGGTATTGAAATGAAGATAAGCATGAAGGATATGGGGTAGCAACACCAAAGCCAACAAGGGAAAGGAAGGCTGACAGCTCCTATGCTGAGGAGCTGGAGAGGTGGGTCTCTGCCAAGCGGCCCTTGTAGCTGGTGCTGCAGACCTGTCTTTGATGTCAAGACTAGGCTGGTGGCCCCAAAGAGCATAATTATCAGGGAAGTGGCCTTGATGCTAATCTGAAGAACTTCAGTTCTGTAGAACCTCTTTGTTTCCTTTGGTCTTGGAGACTCCCACCATCCCTCCCGCAGCCCTCCAACCCCATCTGTAATTATTCTAGATCCTCCTAAGGTTACATGTGAGATCCAAGGACAATCTTCTGACAGCACATAAGTCTAACTAACATGCTTCTGGAGGAATAGGTTAGCATCAGAGAGTGGGGTTTTACTTCCTGCTAGATTTGATAGGTGAGGGATGAGAACCTGGGTCAACACAATCCATGCTTTTGGAAAATGCAAATAGTCTGAATTTTTTATAAATATAGGATTTTCCTGCTCTCTATATTCATGCCATGCCCAGGTTGTATGTGCCATGTGTACATTTTGAGGTGGCGATGCTAGATGATGGCTTCTTGGGGTGGAAGAAAATTAATGATTAGTTATTCTGGAGGTAAATGAAGGATGAAGAAGTGTCTTAATTTTCTTGTTGCTGAAATAAAATGCCCAATCCTCAGAGCTAAAGGAGGAAAATTTCATTTCATCTCAAAGTTTGTAGAGGTTTCAGTTGATAGCTGGCTGGCTCCAAACCAGGGTGGCAGAGCAAAGGGGCACCACAGAGGAGATACAGTCCATGACATGGTAGGACAAGCAGCAAACAAAAAGTAGCAAGCCTGCCTTCCCACTCTCACTTTACATTCCATCCAGGATTTAAACCTATTGATTGGGGCCAACCATCCCCAGCAGGGAGCTTTCCACACCCTTAATCCTAGCATCAAACCCTTAATCCACATTCACACATCCTAATCCAGCCACCTTCAAAACTCCCTGTCTATGAGTACATGAGGCTCGGGAAGCCATCTAGACACAAGCCACGACACAAAAGCTGCATGTGCTCCTCTATACCTCAGGGTTGGCTTCTGCAGTAGGGCATCTGAGTTGATTCTGACCTCTGGATCTTCCAAGTTGCCCTTAGCTAGAGCAGGTGACAGAAGGCAGGGGGAAGAACGAAGGAGGCTGACATGGGACAACTGGGGAGCCAGGAAACATCCCCTTTGGGAGAGCAGGTCCTTGGAAGGAGAGAGCTGATAGGAGCTGCTGCAGGCTCCTGTGGGAGGGAGGCAGCCCTGCAGGGCTTCTCACTGAAAGTGTGGGTGCTAGACAAGCTCCCAGAGTGGAGTTTGCTTGCAGATTAGTCTTTATAGCCCTCCACAGCTATCCTAGAGCTGCCCATGAAAGACATCATAGGCTTTTGGCCTGTGCTTTTCCCAAGGCCTCAAGAAGCTAAAGAAACAGCCCAGGGTGCTGGCTTTTTCAGAACCACTTACTACACCCGCCTCTGCTTGCCTGCCCCAGTTTTCCTGTCCCTCAGGCTGGTCACCGTCCTTCAATCTATCTGCTTAAAAGTATACATAAAGTACATAGCCCCTCACCTTTGATCAACCAGATGCCTACCCTGACTTCTCTCCCAAGGGGCTTGGGCTTAGCGTGAACAGGCTCTCTGGAACAGGTGGGGTGGGCATATGAGGGCTAAGGGCTGTGCACAAACATAAATTAAAATTAAGGCCTCCAGTGAAGCTGAGATGTGGTTTAATTTCCCATCTGCATGATCACTGTTACAATGCATGTTATTGGATATAAAGATAAATTCGGCCCTGTTCCTAATAGCTTTTAATTTCCACCAGACCTGATTATATTGATGTGGGATCCTTGTGGGAGTTTCCCAGCATGCTCTTCCCCAGCAGCCTGACAGGCTTTCTTGGCTCCAGGGAGGAGTTTTGGACACCACTCAGATGTGGACCAGATGTACCCGCTGCTGCTCTGGAAAATGAGGTTGGATAAGTCTCCTTGTTCATGTAGATAGGGCTCTTGGATGCTGGGTTGTCATCATGCCCAGCCAGGAAGTGAGTTTGTTGGTGACACTGTATGTTGGAGAAAGGAGAAATGGAAAGAAGGAGGACTCTGTCTATGGGTCCTGTTCCAAGAATCCCCATAAGGCCATGCTCCTTGCCCCCACAGTCACCTTTGCCAACAAGGTCAAGTTCTAGTGAGCCACCAGCCTTTCCACATCTTCCTAGTGATTGTCAGAGTATCAGGGATCCAAAGCTTTTCCAAGGGTTTCCATATCTCTTTTATTTTGTCTCCCTTGTCTTTTTTGCTTCACCTGCTCTGATAACCTCCTCTCCTTATTGATACCCTACCCATCCGTTGCCCAAATATGTTTCTGTGTCCTCTTTCATGAGGCTTGATATGAAAACATCACTGCTTCTCTGGTTCCACTCTTGGAGCACTGCCTTTCTCAGTCTTGTGTTAGAGGCTATTCTGTCTCACTGTACCGGAGGGTGCACAAATGTGTCATTTTCATCATTCTGTCCCCAAGGCCAAACTAGTATTGTCACTGAGCAATAATAATAGCATTCATGATAATACTTAACATGTATGGAGCCCTCTTTGGAGTTAGATATTTTACATATATTATCTCTAGTCCTCACAATCTCCTTTTAAGATAAATACTGTTTTGTTTTTCAGATTTTTTTTCCATAATTTTATTGAGAAACAAATAGCAATGAGACAGGTTTTTTTTTGCCATAGTTTTATTGATAAACAAATAGCAATGAGACCATTTCAAATCAAATCGGTAGGACAGTTTCAATAATTAGCACACTGCATACATTCTTCTTAATGGTTAATTGCTGTACAAGATGCAGACTTGATATCCTATT